>BLSH010152934.1:2626-14787 GCA_018402905.1 Glandirana rugosa
CAGGAGACCATTAAACATTTCCCCGTCTTGTTTTAGGTTGGATCGTCGACCGACATATCTGTCCCGTCACCCGTCCGTTTCCACCCTGTATCCACCCTAATTCACCCCGAAGTGCCCAACTAATACCCGCCTCGGATTAGTCATGAACATACATCTTACTTACCGACTCTAGAAAAGCAGTAAGGATGGTGAGATATCTACCTTGTCTCCAGCTCTAATGTGCACTTTCTTTAGTGAGGTGACAACTTTATTTCCTGGTTTTCAAAATGCCTGTGTTGAACAGCATACATGTTCTCCCCATTTGCGTCTATCTCTCTCTGCAAAAACGTCCTGACGTCACTGGGGGAGGGGCTCCTATATCCATGGAGATCTCAGCCATTCATTCTACATACAAGTACTGATTAGGCTCCGCCCATAATCAACCCGTGAAGCCCCACTTAATCCCACCTATGTCCCACCTTTGCCTGCCCACTGCCCTGTCTATACAGCCAGCTGCTAGGTTGGATTTTGTTCTGCCCCTTTACAAATTACCAGAGGACAGCAGGCAGAGAGAAGCACACAGATTAATAGACTGATCTGTGTGGAAATGAACCTGTAATAACTTGTACTGTTTTACCTAGCACACACCCAGCTATTGATTGGCAGATGGGTGTGTGTTATGTAAAATAGACTGAGCACTATAGAAAGCTGGAGGTCTGTTGGAGAGACAAGCCACTTCACTGAAAGGAAATGACATCTGACCTCTGCTCTGCTGAACTCCTCCCATCATTATCTCTAGCAGTGTATAGCAAAGAAGAAAAGAATGGGAGATTACAGACCACACTTGTAGCTACATGATAGGAAAATAATCATTTCAGTTATTATGTTTATTACCATGTGAAACTTTCAGGTATTTATATGAGGATTTACTAAAATATGTATGTTGCCTTTAGTTGTACTTTAAATCCTGTTGACATAATTCAGATGCTCACGAACAGCTGAATGCATACTAATTAGTTAATTTTCATAATGCTTTTGTGTAATCTTGTAGTCTTATGTACACATAAAAACACACACACACACACGTTGAAGGAGGTGATCTTAAAGTGCATGTATAGCCAAAAACAGTTTTTTTCTACTTTTGGATAGAGTATGGAAGGTTTAAAACCATTATTATTTTAATTTTTCTGTTTATGTCCAGTTGGAAAGCTTTCTTTTTTCTTCCAGTCTTAGAGAAAGCATATCAATTAAGAGAAAACGCTAGAAAATGGGGGAAATTACCCTTTTAGACAATTGTCATGGGAGCAAGTCTCCCTATTGGTACATTTATACTTCTTCAGTTTTGGTGCCATCTGTAAGATGTGGGAATTCCCATCACTTTCCTTTTTGATGACAATGATCACCAGGACAAACAGAGGGCTAAAACCGATTCGCTGGTACACAGATAACAGTAAAAACCTGACAGGGGTACTAATTTTTCTCTAGCTAAGGTTTTGCCTATAAAGCACTTCAAGGCAACAACAGCAAGAAACTTTAGAGTAACTGACAAACTGATTTTAGATGAAGGTGTGCTTTACATTCTTAATTATGCTAGTCTTATCCTCTACTACACTGGCCCTTGCCTGAACCTTTCTCTCCCCTTTCCCTACTATACTTTGGATACTTATGAGGTTATATTATCTCTTAAAATGTATAAACAAACAGGAATGACAGTTGTGTGTTTCATGTAAATTACACATTGATATGTTGGATGTATATTACCTTGACCAATCATTTGGATTATCATTTTGGATTGTTGTCATTCTCCTAGACATCATAGTTCTTCCCCCTTCTCCTCCAGTGGTTGTAATGGGCTAAATCTTGCCGCCTTAACCTACGCAACATTTCCAAAATTCACCCCTTCCAGACTAACGACACCACAAAACAATGTATTCACTCATTGGTTATATCCCACCTTGACTACTGTAATTCCCTCCTCACTGGCTTATTCATACACAGGCTATCACCCCTTCAGCCTATTTTGAATGCTGCTGCTAGACTTATACACCTTACTAACCAATCCATGGCTGCTGCCCCTCTCTGCCAATCCATTCACTGGCTTCCACTAGCCCAATGTATAAAATTCAGAATACTAACCACAACGTACAAAGCCATCCAAGATGCTCCCCGCAGCTACATCACCAACCTCATCTGCAGATATCGACTAAATCATCCTCTCTGCTCCTCCCAAGACATTTTGCTCTCTAGCAAGACAGTTTGCTCCCCCACCTCCCATGCTTTCCTCCAGGACTTTTCTAGAACTTCTCCCATCCTCTGGAACTCCATACCCCAGTATGTCCAGCCAGCTTTTACCCTGTCCACTCAGGCAATCCTTGAAAACTCATTTATTCAGGGAAGCCTACCCCACCTACACCTAAAAAACTGTACGCGAGTCACCTTCATCCCCGGCAGCTATCACCTTTTGCATGCCTCCCAACCTTTTGAGATGGGAAAGAGGGACACTTATTAGCAAAAGTATATAGGCATAGGACACACCCCCGTCGCTCCCCCTTAAAGGAGAATTATACCAAAAAAATGGTTAGTTAAACCCACAAGTGCTTTTTAACCATTACTATTACTTTATACTGACTTTGGAAGTTTCCAAATGCAGCAATTTAGCAATTGGATGAAAGGTTTAGCACTGGGAAACACTTTTTGGAAGATAAAAAGTGCACTATATATACAACTATATAGATCAGACCAAAATGAGGGACAAATGAGGATGAAAGAGGGACAGAGGGACTTTGTTCCAAATCAGGGACAGTCCCTTAAAAATCAGGGACAGTTGGGAGCTATGCCTTTTTACCACCTCCCCCTCACCTTAGATTGTAAGCTCCACAAGCAAGGCCATCCTTTTCTTTCTGTATTTAACTGTATTGTAATTGTACTATTCCCCTTCTTATTGTAAAATGTTGTACAAACTGTTGGCGCTATATTAATGCTGTATAATAATAATGCTTACTCCTGGGCATCATGTCACCTATGTAATAATGTGTGAGCACTGTTTTGTCCGGGAGTACTGTAAACCCAGGGCAGGGTAATGAAGTGCCTCCATGGAGTGTATCCTTCACAGCCTTGGTTCATAGGAAGTGGGTTAGATGAAGCTGAGGATTGTTCATTTCAGTCACAGACCAGGACCAGAGAGGAGGTGAGTATTGCAGCGAAAGCTGCTTTTTTATTTTATACATTGCTGGTCAACCTATTTTTTAAAACCTTTTTTAAAAAGTGGAGTTAAGTTTTAAGGTGAACTGTGCCCGCTACTGAGAAGTTGGAAAATGTTTTAGAGCTGTGTCAGGTTTTGTAACCACGTATGCTTTCATTAACTATAACTCTTTTTGTATTCATTTTAGGGGATGGCAGTATCAGATTGGTCAGTGGAGCTGACTCCTGTCAAGGAAGAGTAGAAGTCTTTTATAAGGGAAATTGGGGAACAGTTTGCGATGATGACTGGGGAATGAAAGATGCAATTGTTGTCTGTAGACAGATTAACTGTGGTCAAGCCCTGGACTATAAAAGCAATGCTTATTTTGGATATGGAACTGGTTTAATATTACTGGATAATGTGAACTGTGATGGCTCAGAGACTTATCTATCAGCTTGCTACAGTCTTGGCTGGGGCATCCACAACTGTGGCCATCATGAAGATGCTGGAATCATCTGTGCTGGTAAACTACAGTACTGCTCACATGCTAGTGATTTCTGATATGCTATTTCTGGAAGCAACCATGATGTGCTGCAATTAGTACACAATGTCAACTTAATTTCATTCTCTCTCCATCATGTATGCATTGATCTAACTGGTACTGAAGAATCACATCGAAGAGTAAGATAGAGATGGGCACATCACACGTCACCAGAGGGCATTTCTTCTAACAGTGAAGTGATTAAGATTGTGCAGTCTCCCAAGCGGAAGTTATTTTCCTGATGTAATACACAAGTGCACTAAGATAATTAGCTTTTATCGGAAGTGGATATCCCCATCCTCATAATGCTTATAGAAGGTTGACTTTGTACAAAACATTCACATTTTAATATTTTATGATATTATGCTTAGTTATTTCAATGAGTAGCAACACTGAATCATGAGTGTCATTAAAAGGCACTTAGATGTTTACCACAAAAGCTTTGTTATCTACAGCTGTGTTGCCTCAGTCCATGTCAGTGTGCCTTAAATTAAAGGAGTTTGTTTTTTTTAAAGTGGAACTGGCATTACAATTTACACTGCATGAACCAATAGAGCACAAATAAGCTTGAGATGACCGCAGATACCTTTTTTTGGTAAATCAAACATTTTGGTAACCTTATGGAGCCTCCAAATGCAAGCACACTGTGCACACTGGCATCAGGTCAAATTCAGGAGTTGGTGCTCTGGCACACTCTGCCTTCAGCACCCTATAATGCAATGGCCAATATAGAATCTACATTTGACTTTGAGATGGTGGGTGGTGGGAGGCTGCCATTTGGAGGTTTTAAATCATAGCTGCTGTACCACGTTCACTTTCATTAAAATGGAGAAGTTCTTCAGGTACTAGACTGCAACCTACATCAGCATGTCTTATACTATTTCTTTTTTTATCCAGGGCATGGAGTTTCAACAACACCCCCAAACTTCACTCCTGTAGCTCAAGATACTGCAGAGTCAATTACCGACACAGCGACAGGTAAAACACGAGGCGTTTTCTACTTGTTACCCCATTACCTTAATGAACAAAACTCAGGTTATCATTTGTGTTTTCTATTTCATTTATAGCTACATGGGGTGAAGGCCAACCTTCTCCTGAGACAGATTTATTTACAACCGCATTTTTCCATCCTGGAAGAAAGAGTAAGTTGCTTTAAGTAAAGAGTAAAATCTATCATTTGTTCCCTTTCCTCTTAACTAATATCGACCCGATCACAAATACCAGAACTGTAATCAATGTTGTCTTGCTCTACCACTGATCCTATGACATTATAAAACCAACATTTGGGAAGCAAACATATTGATCTTTGCCCTATATGAAGGATTTCCCCTTAATGCATTAAGCATTATATATTAGGCATTGGTAAAGCTCTAAAATGTATTTTTTTTATTGTTTGAGTGGAGTGAGGCAAAGTTTGACCCCCCAATGAGTTTTATCTGTTAACCTGTTAAGGATATGTCATTCCCTAGGTTTGTATGTAGTACGTTCTTTATATATTCTGATGGAAAACTTACTAATGGAGTTGTTACACCAACATTATATTGTCTTTGCAACCCTTCTGGATTCCCCATAAAAATATATGAAGAATGCCCCCTGCAAAGTGTCAAATGACTTGTAATTTGTAAATTTTGATCTGCTATTCCTGGTTTAATATCACAGCTTACTGGATCTGCCCATTGCTCATTTCAGACAGGCCAGAAACAGTAAGGGAACATAGTAAGCTGTGTTGATGAATCAGAAGATAATTATGTCAACTGCCTGGCTGTTCAGTGCAACCTAGGGGTGTAAACCATAAGACTGGTCATCCAGAATTTTAAATCCTTTGGCCTTAGAGGACACGTAGTCTTTTCTCAAGTAGTTCCATAGGAAGTCAAGTTGGTAAAAGTCACAATGCAAAGATAACATAAAAAGTAATTGTAAGATAAAAAGAATATTGGGGCTGCCACTTAAAGTAACACAATTTCAAAGCATTACTACTTCCGGTGCTACTTGGAAGACATCTTTGACTTCATGCACAGATGTCTATGCATGTCTTACCTGAACTTGCAAAAAGTAGTGCAAGAACTACTCTCAAAATCGGAGTGACTCTGATGGAGTCGGAGTTGCATTGATTTGATTGCTTCCACTGCAGGCAATAGGGTGCTACTTGACATGCGTTTAAATGATCAAATCACATGAAAAGTTGCACCGGTATGACCGGTGGGCTAACTGATCCAAGTATGCAAATCAGGAATTTTGACTTCACATGCTGTTGCATGGCGCTGGGACTTCAGTAGGCACTGAAGCAGAGACAGCAAGATAAATTGCATTTTCAGAAAGAGGTAAACAATGGTAGCCTGCTTCTTTCATGTCAGGTTTCCTGTCAAGTAGCCATGACCACTGCACGAAAACTTGTGTTCTTTGAGTTATTGATCTCTTTAACAAAGCAACCAGCCTCGATTTTTTTCCTAGCATGTATGATACAAAAGTAAGCTGTCTTCATTTGGAAACGTATACTTCTGTATGCCCCCTATGTTGCTTATATAGTGATATGAAATAGTCTATTAGCTAATACAGAAACTATTATAGTAAGAAAATCCAATGATAAGATAAAAAAAATTACAGTGACATTTCAGAAAAGTAGAGACCAATATTCATGCACCACATATGTGTGGCTACAAGGGAGAGAACAATATATTTAATATTACACAGCAGAAGTCATTTTTTTTTCTTTTCAATAAAATAAAAAGTGTGAACCTGCCAATGCACAGCATGTAATTTAACTGTACAAGTTATGTTGTTATTTTTCCACCAGGTGGCAGTATAAGACTGATAAATGGAAACAGCAGTTGCCAAGGAAGAGTGGAAGTTCTGTACCGAAACACTTGGGGCACTGTGTGTGATGATGACTGGGATTACAACAATGCACAGGTGGTTTGCAAGCAGATGGGCTGTGGTCCAGCCATTGTAGCTACAACCCTTAGTTATTTTGGCTATGGCAGTGGACCTATACTCCTAGACAACGTAGACTGTGTTGGAACAGAGAAAGATATTGTGGACTGCTTTCATTTAGGCTGGGGCCAGCATAATTGTGGACATCATGAAGATGCTGGTGTTATATGTCAAGGTAAATATGTTTGTGAAACGCAAACAAGAATATCTTACCTGGTAAAGAGACAAACGTAATATGTAATTCCTCATGCACGCTGGACGTTATAAAAAAAGCCAGTAGCGTTGGCTATAGAAAGCTGCAGCTGTGGAATTAATTTTTTCAACTTTTTTTAAAACAAAATTATACTCCCACAAAAGCTTATGGCTCAAAAACGCTGATAAACGCCAAATTGGCTGCAGAAAAAAAGTCTGAAGCCAAAAATAGCAGCTGTAAAAATGTTCACTGTGCATGAGGCCCACAAATGACATATGGACTTATAAGTAAGGATGGGCTTGGGCTTGTTCGGAACTGAACGTGCCCGAGCCGCCAGGAAGTGAACCCTGCACTGCGCTAATCACAGGCAGTGAGACTTTTCCCTGATGCGCGGCTGCAGTGATTGGGGAATGTTTCACTGCCTGTGATTAGCGCAGTGCAGGGTTCACTTCCTGGCGGCTTGGGCACGTTCGGTTCTGAACAAGCCCATCCTTACTTATAAGCACTTTATATTTGTATTTCTTATAGTCTTTTGATCAAGCCATGCGATAGCTGACCGTTTATTTTTCCTATTTTCTCTTCTCCTTATTGATGATTTTCATCATTATATTTAGATATTGGTATGAGATATAAGTAACGTACAATGTGACTGATTTTTCTAACTGAAACTTGCAGTGCACATTTTCTATGCAGGGCTGATGGATCCATTAAGCAAAGCTTTAGGCCCTTTTCACACGGGCTTGTCCATTTGCGGACTCCACTTGCTCAACAGGGATCGATCCACTGATCCCCAATGAGCAGATGGATGACAGATCCGTCACCGCTCACTGTGCAGAGACGGTTCTGTTAGAGCCCCGCTCTCCTCTATGGATTCTACAGACAGATTGAAAATAGGGTTTCCACCTGTCTGGATTTTACGGACAGGATCGGAGAGCGGTGGATGTCAGTGAACATGTCTCCGCTGACATCCGCCGCTCCATAGGGCTGCATGGAGCGTCCGTTCAGGTCCGCCTGAAAAACGAACAGGAGGACCTGAATGACCAGCGTGAAAGGGGCCTTAGGCCTCATGCACACTGCACGTTTTTACAGCTGCTGTTTTTGGCTTCAGACATTTTTTTTCTCCAGTCAATCATGTTCATCATGTTATCCTCTGTGTCCATGCACACATAGGCTGTTATCAGCAGTTTTGGCAGGGGCGTTTTCCAGATGTTTTTCAGGAACTTTAGCGCTGGAAATGGCATCTAAAAAGCACCTGAAAACCATCTCCGATTCATTGCAATAGGTCTTTTCACACCCAGGCAGTGTGCTTGCGCGACGCTATGAAAAGTTCTGCAAGCAGCATCTTTGGGGCAGGTTGGGAGCACTGTATACAGCGCTCCCAAAATGCCCCTGCCCATTGCAATAAAAGGGCAGCACTTCCAAAGCGCCTGAAAAGCGATTCGGAAGCGCCGCAAAACAGGGCTTTTTTGGGTTTTTTTACCCAAAAAAGGGCCCTGCTAGCGCCCGAAAACCGGCGTTTCACCAGCGATTCAGTGTGAAAGATGTCTTAAAGTGACACTTGATTTACTAAAATTGGAGAGTGCAAAATTTGATGCAGTTTCTAACTTCAGGTTGTTCGATTAACTTTTGACAATAAGAAAACTGGACGCTGATTGGTTTATATGCAGAGCTGCACCTGATTTTGCACTCTCCTGTTTTACTAAATCAACCCCACTATCACCTTGCCGATGCAGGGTCTTTGCAAAGCCCCCCTCCTACTTATACTCAGCTGATCCTAAAATCCCTAGTGTCAACTTAGTTCGGTCACGAGGGAGAGCAGTGATATTACTCCCCTGTTCATGTGACAATGCCTGGGTCTTAGTGATGAACCGAACACCCCTCGGTTCGGTTTGCACCAGAACTCCCGAACATGGAAAAAGTTTGGACCCGAACTGCGAACCCTATTAAAGTCTATGGGACTAGAACTTGAAAAATCAAAAGTCCCCATTTTAAGGCTTTTATGCAAGTTAATGGCCATAAAAAGGCTTGGGTACTGCCCTGGGGGACATATATCAATGCATAAATGTTTTTTTTTTTTAATATCATTTTTAAAGGAGTAGTGATTTTAATGGTGCTTAAAGTGAAACAATAAAAATGGAAAATCCCTTTAAATATAGTGCCTGGGGGGTTTAGTCTGCCTGTATAGTGGCGCATCTGTGCCACGTATAGAACCTGCTGAATCAAAACTGACAGTTATAAAGAAAAGAAAAATTACTTTTAAATTGATTTTCCCGGCTGCACGCTTTCTTGAAAAAAAAAACAAAAAACATATAATATTTAAACCGATAATAGAAAAATGTGAAAGGGGAACCCCATGCCAAAATGAAAAAAAAGCCATTGGGTTACTCCCAAAACCCATACCAGACCCTTATCCAAGCATGCAGACTGGCAGGCCAGGAAAGGGGGGGTGAGCCAGTGCCCCCCCCTCCTGAACCATACCAAGCCACATGTTGTCACGTACCTGGTGGATGAGTCTGGCTTATGCAGTGGGTAACCTCCCTTACGACCCTGACTCGGGAACCCCTGGTAGACTAGACAGGTGGCTCGGGAGTGCAGGATGGCACGAGGGTCGGACTGGGTCACTGGTGTTGATAGGAAGTCCGTAGGTGCACTCGTGCACAAGAAGTGTGGTCATACAGGCCGGGTCGAGAAGCTGGCTGACGGTGCAGTACAGAAGGAGCAGGCAGATGGATGGTCGGGTTCAGGCAGGGTCATCAACAGGCGGGCAGCAGAAGTACAGGAGGGCTAGGCAGAAGGGTGGTCGTAGGCAGTCCAGGGGTCGGTGCAGGCAGAAATCAGCAAAGTCAGGCAGGCCGGGTCATAGGAACAGGTAATCAGAGTACAGGCAGATCAGGAACACACACTACACGCTGTAGATCAGACAGCACTTGCTGCAGGGTTGAAATAGAGCCGTTTGGCGTCATTTCCGGCGCTCGCGAATGCGCATTAGCGGCCAGGAAGTGTATTTTGGCAGGATTTTCTCTAACATTGCCCCCCCCCCCAAAGGGCAGCCTCCGGATGCCCAGTCGGGCCTTTAGTTCCGGGTGAGTCCTCCAGAAAAGCCGAATAAGCTCTTTGGCATGGATGTGTTCTTCGGGCTCCTATGAGTTCTCTTCAGGTCCATACCCCTTCCACTTGATCAAGAATTGTGTCACACCCCCTCTCACTCTGCAGTCGAGGATTGCCTCGACGACATATTCTTCCTCACCGTCCACTATGATGGGCTCAGGTGGAGCCGATCTCCTCCCCGGCAAGTAGTCCTTGGTTACCAGTTTCAACAGGGACACATGAAATACCGGGTGCACCCGAAGAGAAGGGGGGAGGTTCAGCTCATACGCCACCTTATTGATTCTCTACTTGACTTGGAAAGGGCCAAAAAACTTTGGTCCAAGCTTCTTTGAGGGGCAGGCCAATTTTAAGTTCTTAGTTGCGAGCCAAGCTTTGTCGCCTGGTTGCAGGTCCAGTTCCCCTCTCCTTCCTCTGTCGAACAGCCGTTTGTTATATTCCTGCGACCGGACTAATGTCTCCCGCAGGAGCCTGTTGTTCTCCACTAGGAAAGCAGCCATGTCCTGGACAACAGGCACCGAGCTCTCCGGAGCCAGGTCGGGCAGGAAGGTGGGATGGTAGCCGAAGTTCGCCCAGAACGGTGACTGATTGGTGGCAGAGTGGACTGCGTTGTTGTAGACGAACTCGGCTACCGGCAGCAGAGAGACCCAGTCGTCCTGAGAGAACGAGGAGTAGCATCGGAGGTACTGCTCTAATGTCTGGTTCGTTCTCTCCATCTGGCCGTTGGTTGGGGGGTGGTAAGCGGAGGAGAACGCCAGCTCGATTCCCAGCAGGGAGCAGGGAGTAGAGAGCCTTCCAGACCCGAGAAGTAAATTGTACCACACGATCCAATACAATATTAGCTGGTAGTCCGTGGAGGCAAACTATCTCCTTAATAAAAGTCTCTGCCGTTTGGTTGGCCGTCGGGGTGCCCTTCATGGGGATGAAATGGGCCATTTTGGTGAGGCGGTCCATGACCACAAAGATGGTAGTAAATCCTGCAGACGGGGCAGCTCGACTATAAAGTCCATAGATATATGCGACCAAGGCCGCTCCGGAACAGGTAATGGGTTTAGCAACCCCCAGGCTTTGGTCCGATTGACCTTGTTGCGGGCACAGGTAGGACAGGCCTTAACATATTCCTAGGAGTCCTTGATGGCCTGGGGCCCCCAGAAGGAGCGTGCCACTAGCTCCGCTGTCTTATGACCCCCAAAGTGTCCTGCCAGTTTGAGATCATGGCATAACTCAAGGACTGCCAGATGTTGCTCTTCAGGGACGTAGACTCTCGACCCAAACCACCACAACCCGTCATGCTGGGTCAGCCTGGAATCTTGAGGGACAAAGGACCCGGCCAGGGACCATCTGATTTGTGAGAGGAGGTCCTCCTGAGTTAATAGGAAGCTCCGGGACGGGAGGATCATGTCCGGTGGGGGAGTTTCCCCTGTGGTATGAAACATCTTGGAGAAGACGTCGGGTTTCACATTTTTTGAGCTGGGCCTGTATGTAATGTGCAGCTGGAACCGAGAAAAGAGGGCCCAGCGGGCCTGGCGGGGTCTTAGTCACTTGGCGGTTCGTAAGTACTCCAGATTTTTGTGATCTGTGTACACCAGAACTGGGTGAGTGTCAGGAAGATACAGCAGTTCCAGTGGTTTCCGCGGTGGTGCGCGCGCCTGTGCGCGTTCGCGCGCGCGTCCATGCGCGCGCACGCGCCGGAAACAGGCGCCAATCGGCCCTATTTAAACCTGCAGGACTTAGCGCACGGTGCTGTCCGTTCTACAGCATTTCCTGCACCTGTGCCCCCAGCAAGCTATTTCTGAGTGACTACCCATTCCTGTGACCCCGGCTATCCCTTTGGACTTGTTACTATCTGCCTGCATCTGACCCCGGCTTTCCGTCCGTCTATCATTGTTCAGGTTTCCCTATCGGCCCCAGTGTCCTTACCCATCAGTGAGTCTTTATCGAACGACCCCCGTGTCCACGTCCTTTACGACATCTTGCCTGTCGTGGCACGCGATTCAGGACGTCCAAATTTATCCCGGCTAACCGCGGACAAAGGCCGCGCACGCGCGCGTACCTGCGCGCGCGCTTGCGCGTGTCCGCGCGCGTGGTGGCGCCTTTGGTGACCTTGACGACATAGAAGGACTGTGAGTGGGTCAAGACCACATGTGTCTAGTGTTTTTAGACCTCATGAATGCTTGGCGGTTCACTGATTCTGGGGCGGTCCGGGCGACCCGGGAGAAAAGAGCCAAGGT
>BLSH010152934.1:74024-86064 GCA_018402905.1 Glandirana rugosa
GCGATCGTTGTTTTAAGCAGAGTTTGATCTGCAACTTAAAGCAGCGGTATGTGAAATCTCTAATTTCTGCTATCTGTCCTCAGAGCAACAGCACAGACAGCAGTAGTAAAGTAATCTATCTCAGGATGCAGGATCAGGTCTTAAAATGTCTCAAATCTGTCCCTCATGCAGTCAGCTACCTTTCCCTACACTAACCCAAGGAGCATGTGACTGCAGCACTGTGACTCCAGCTTATAAAGAGGCTGGGTCACATGATGCACTGGCCAATCACAGCCATGCCATTAGTAGGCATGGCTGTGATGGCTTCTAAGGGCAAACCAGTGAAACACTTGTTGATTGGCTGCCCTGCAGCTTCTCAACACGTGGAGTAAAATAGCAGAACCCCGGACCGAACCCGAACGATTTTTGAAATGTCCGGGTCCGGGTCCGTGCCACGGACACCCGAAAGTTCGGTACGGACCCGAACGTTACAGTCCGGGTTCGCTCAACACTAGTTGGGGGTGACAGTCACAGAGGGGGTCATAAAACTGTAGTGTAACCCCAGTCCATAGCTCTCCCTATGTCTTATCTCAGTGACCCTGCTGATAGCTTTATTACCATCACCATATATATTGGTTTGTGTGTGTTTGTTTGTTAGTTTTTCCTTTTTTTTTTCCTTTCCCACAGAGATTTTTTTTTTAACATTCTGTTAAAACTTTTGGGAATCAGTACTGCTTGGACCTTGAAGAACGGGACATACCCCGAAAGCTTGTCCTGAAAAATTGTATCACGGACAGTACTCTGTCGCAATTGCACTAATACGGCTACAATCACCCCAAGCTATTTATGCCTCTAAACCTGAATTTAAAAAAGATCATGCACATTCATATCATATAAATCAGAAAATGTATTGCACTACAGCCAAAACAATTTTGTTTTAGTTTTAGGTAGCATGGGAAAGGTTAGAATTTCTGTCAGATTTTTTATTACTATCTGTGTCTATCGGGGAGATTCACTCTGCTTTTTTTAATGGGGCAGTTGTCAAAAGTAGAATTTTCACTTTTGGGTAGAGTTCTTCTCTTTTCCCACTTTCTGCAAAAATCTGGCAGTGGTTCTAACCCTTCACCACTTTGTCCAAAACTAACAGAAGTTTGTATTGGAGTTCAATTCTTTAAAGTATAGGCTCACTAGCCCAGCAAGTCAAAAGAAAATAAATAGGATCTTCCTCTCTAAATGCCTAGTTGCAGAACTCCTTCCTGTCTGCAGTGTATATAAACACCTACCATGATATCTCATGCTGAGGATCACCATTTTTGTAAGACACTAGCCAACAATTTGGCTTTTATTTATGGATGCCCACTGACAATGGGGAACAAATCACGGTGACTCTTGATCATGTGAATAATAGTGATCACATGCAGGCTGGAAGCTTCAGGCTGGGTTCACACCTATGCGAATTGGATGCGGCTTACGGTGCATCCAATTCGCATGACACTTGAAAACACATTGCTTTCAATGTGTCAGGTTCACATAGGTGTGGTGCATTCGCACTCCGCATTGCACAAAAAAGTTCCCAGCCTATTAAGTTCAATAGGAATGCATCTAACAAGGAGATGCGCTCCACACTGGACAGGGCTCTTTCTCCCTGCTTGCGGCCCCCTTCCTCCCCCCACAGCTGCTACGCTGTGAGAACGGTGGCTCTGCCCCTTATCAGCAGCGAGCAGGCTGGAATTCGCACCGCAATGGTGTGAATCCAGCCTCACTGAAAATAGTTCATGGTGCAGAAGAACACTGCCATCTTAATGCTGCAGTGGTATCAGTGGTGCCATCTGTTAAATACTGTTATTACACAGAATTAATATATATATATACAGTGCATCCAGAAAGTATTCACAGCGCTTCACTTTTTCCACATTTTTTTATGTTACAGGGTTATTCCAAAATTGATTCAATTCATTATTTTCCTAAAACTCCTACAAAGAATACACCATAATGACAACATGAAAGAAGTTTGAAATCTTTGCAAATTTATTAAAAATAAAAAAATAACAAAATCACTTGTATATAAGTTTTCTCAGCCTTTGCCATGACACTCAAAATTGAATTCAGGTGCATCCTGTTTCCACTGATCATCCTTGAGATGTTTCTACAACTTGATAGGAGTCCACTTCTGGTAAATTCAGTCAACTGGACATGATTTGGAAATCATGAGACAGGATCTGGGGAAGGGTACAGAAACATTTCTGCAGCATTGAAGGTCCCAATGAGCACAGTGGCCTCCATCATCCAAATGGAAGAAGTTTGGAACCACCAGCTCCTCCCAGAGTGGGCCGCCCGGCCAAACTAAGCGATCAGGAGAAAGGCCTTAGTCAGAGAGGTGACCAAGAACCCGATGGTTAGTCTGACAGAGTTCCAGCATTTCTCTGTGGAGATAGGAGAACCTTCCAGAAGAACAACCATCTCTGCAGCACTTCACCAATCAGGCCTGTATGGTAGAGTGGCCAGATGGAAGCCACTCCTCAGTAAATGGCACATAACAGCTCACCTGGAGTTTGCCAAAAGGCACCTGAAAGACTCTCAGACCATGAGAAACAAAATTCTCTGGTCTGATAAAACAAAGATTGAACTCTTTGGCCTGAATGGCAAGTGTCATGTTTGCAGGAAACCAGGCACAGTTCATCACCTGGCATATACCATCCCTACAGTGAAGCATGGTGGTGGCAGTATCATTCTGTGGGGATGTTTGTCAGCAGCAGGGACTGGGAGACTAGTCAGGACTGAGGGAATGGTGAATGCAGCAATGTACAGAGACATCCTTGATGAAAACCTGCTCCAGAGGGCTCTGGACCTCAGACTGGGGCGAAGGCAGGGCTTGAGTCCTGCAGGAACGCATGGGTACGACATTCCTGTACTTTTTCCATAGTTGGAACACCGCCCCCGTTAGCAGCCGCGTCCTGCAGGACTGGCAGTGGCTTACCAAGGGGGGAAGGTAGGGTAGAGTGGGTGGCCACTCCCAAATCCTGGCCACCAATATGCTAATCCCCCGCTGTGTAGCTGTTTACAAAGAAACTTTTCCGGGTCTCCTGTGTTCAGTGGGGGCCGGGGACAGAAAGCGGACTATTTCGGCTTTAGGCGGATTAATCCGCCGCATCGTTCCTGGCCGGCTCCAGTGTACTTATATAACCGGCCCTCAACTGTGTAGAACACTGTGGAGGATTAATCTGCCTTAAGCCAAAAATGAAGAAATAGTCCGCTCTCTTTTTCTTAGCTCCCAGTGAATACAGGCAATGCAGAAATGTTTTTTTCTCTAAAGAGCTGCACAGCGGGAGATTAGTTTATTAGTGGACTGGATTTGGGAATTTCCGCCCACTCTACCTCGTGCCCCCCCCAGTTTCCTGCAGCCCTAGTTGCCCAGCTGGTGGTGCCCAGGAGGAAGGGAGAGGACCAGATGTACCAGCAGTGCACAGCTGGTCCCAGGCTCCCAGCTCCAGAGGAACCACCTGCAGGAGAAGAACTGCACCTGGGCCTCAGGTATAAGAAGCTGCGCAGACCAGGTGCTGGGGTGGGGGGGACTAATGGTCCTTTCACATGGGTTTGTCCATGTACGGACTCCGCTTTGCTCAGCAGGGGTCAATCCGCTTATCCCCGCTGAGCAGGCGGATGACAGGTCCGTCTCCACTCACTCACCTCTATGGAGATTGCATGAAAACGGACTGCCTGTATTCATCCAATCCTATCTGATCCGATTCTCCAGACGGATGGAAAATAGGGTTTCCATCCATCTGGATTTAACGGACAGGGTCAGATCGGATAGCGGCGGATGTCAGCAGACATGTCACCGCTGACATCTGCCTCTCCATAGGGTTCAATGGAGCGTCCAATCAGGTCCGCCTGAAAAACTGGCAGGTGGACCTGATCGGAACACCTGTGTGAAAGGAGCCTAACAGTGCTGCATTTTAACTCTTGGGTAATAGCAAGCAAGTTTGGAGTGACACATCTGAGGGCCTGCACTGGTGAGGCTGCATTGGTGGGTACTGGTGAGGCTGCATTGATGGGCACTAATCAGGCTGCATTGATGGGCACTAATCAGACTGCATTGATGGGCACTGGTGAGGCTTTATTTGATGGGCACTGATGAGGCTATATTGATGGGTACTAATCAGGCTGCATTGATGGGCACTGGTGAGGCTGCATTTGATGGGCACTGGTGAGGCTGCATTGATGGGCACTGGTGAGGCTGTATTGATGGGCACTGATAAAGCTGAATTGATGAGCACTGATAAAGCTGTATTGATGGGCACTAATCAGGCTGCATTGATGGGCGCTGGTGAGGCTGCATTTGATGGGCACTGATGAGACTGCATTGATGGGCACTGGTGAGGCTGCATTGATGGGCACTGGTAAGGCTGCATTGATGGGCACTAATCATGCTATATTGATGGGCACTAATCATGCTACATTGATGGGCACTGATGAGGCTGCATTGATGGGCACTAATCAGGCTGCATTGGTGGGCACTGATAAAGCTGCATTGATGGGCACTAATCAGGCTGCATTGATGGGTACTGGTGAAGCTGCATTTGATGGGTACTGGTGAGGCTGCATTTGATGGGCACTGGTGAGGCTGGATTAAAGAGCACCGGTGAGGCTGAGCGGATGGGCACTGACCAGGCTGCATTGATCAGCACTGGTGAGGCTGCACTGATGGGCACTGATCAGGCTGCATAGATGGGCACTGATCAGGCTGGATTGATGGGCACTGGTGAGGCTGCATTGATTATTATTATTATACAGGATCTATATAGCGCCAACATTTTTAGCAGCGCTTTACAACTTGAGGGTAGACAGTACAAATACAATACACTTAAGTACAGTAGGAATCAGAGGGCCCTGCTCGTTAGAGTTTACAATCTAAGAGGGAAGGTCAAGAGATACAAGAGGTAATACCTGTGGGGGATGTGCTGATGGAGAAGATAAATGTACAGTTGTTAGGTGGGAGCCAGATAGGGTTCTCTGAAGAGATGAATTTTCAGGGATCATCTGAAGGTGGACAAAGTAGGAGAAAGTCGGACAGTTTGGGGTAGAGCATTCCAGAGGATGGGAGAGGCTCTGGAGAAGTCCTGGAGGCGAGCATGGGACGAGGAGACAAGGGAGCTAGAGAGTAGGAGGTCTTGGGAGGAGGGAAGAGATCGATTTGGTTGGTATTTTAAGACCATGTTAGTGATGTAGCTGGGGGCCAGGTTGTGGATGGCTTTATAAGTTATTGTTAGTAACTTGAATTTAATTTGTTGGTTGAGTGGCAGCCAATGGAGGGATTGACATAGGGGTGTAGCAGACGCCAAGTGGTTGGATGAGCCTGAAGGCAACATTCATGGCGGACTGAAATGGGGATAGCCTATTTAAAGTAAGCCAGTGAGCAGGGAGTTGCAGTAATCGAGGCGCGAGATTACCTGGGAGTGGATTACAAGCTTTGTGGTGTCATTGGTTAGGAAGGGGCGTATCTTGGAGATGTTGCAGAGGTTGAGGCGGCAAATTTTGGATAATGATTGGATGTGGGGCCGAAAGGTTATTTCGGAGTCCAGGGTTACACCTAGGACCTTGGCGTGGGATGACGGGTTGATAGTTGAGCTGTTGATTTTGACAGAGAAATCTGGGGAAGTGGCACGAGGGGGAGGAAATATCATAAGCTCGGTTTTGGATAGGTTGAATTTGAGTGATGTGACATCCATATGTCTGTTAGTAAGTTGGTGATGCGTGAGGAGACAGATGGAGAGAGCTGGGGGGTGGACAGATAGATTTGTGTGTCATCAGCATAGAGATGAAGAGCCGTGGGAGGCAATCAACTGACCCAGAAGGGCGGTGTAGATTGAGAAAAGGAGAGGTCCAAGAACAAAACCTTAGGGAACACTGACAGAGAAAGGAATAGGAAAGGAGGAAGTAGAGTTGTAAGTGAGACTGAAGGAGCGGTGGGATAGGTAGGATGAGAACCAGTGAAGAGTACAGTCACGGAGACCAAAGGAGTGGAGGATGAGGGGGTTGTCCACTGTGTTAAAGGCAGCAGAGAGGTCCAGGAGTAGTAGTACAGAATAGTGTCCTTTGGTTTTAGAAGTTAGTAGGTCATTTGTGAGTTTTGTGAGTGCCCATTTGATGGGCACTGATCAGGCTGCATTGATGGACCCTGACCAGGCTGCATTGATGGGCACAGACCAGGCTGCATTGATGAGCACTGGTGAGGCTTCACTGAAGGGCACTGATCAGTCTGCATAGATGGGCACTGGTGAGGCTGCATTGATGGGCACTGATCAGGCTGCATTGATGGGCACTGGTGAGGCTGCATTGATGGGCACTGGTGAGGCTGCATTTATGGGCACAGATGAGGCTGCATTGATTGGCCCTGTGAGAGGCATTGCTGTAGATTAGGGTACACTAGTGTTGCCCTCTGAAGTGTGAACCACAGTGGATCACTTTTAGAGGGTGTTTGACAGGTGGCAAGGAAGTAATATATTGCCTCCTCACCATCTAATTAATCCCTAAAAACCTGCACCAACTTGCTGCAACTGCGTTCATTTGGGAGATGATATATAGGTTCTGCGCCTCATTTTGGATATGAGTCCTGATAATCTAAAACCCACCGTACAGTGTATCTCATCGACCGCTCGTTAGAGACAAAACGTCACTTTCGGTTGGGCGTGAAGTATAATGGGGTGGTGATGATGGGGGGGGGGGGGGATTTTGGGTGAGTTCCCACACTTTTTTCCCCAGGACTTCCCTGGGCAAAGGTTCATCTTCCAACAGGACAATGACCCTAAGCACACAGCCAACATAACAAAGTAGTGGCTACAAGACAACTCTGTGAATGTCCTTGAGTGGCCCAGCCAGATGCCAGCCTTGAACCCAATTGAACATCTCTGGAGAGATCTGAAAATGGCTGTGCACAGACGCTCCCCATCCAACCTGATGGAGCTTGAGAGGTCATGCAAAGAAGAATGGGAGAAACTGCCCAAAAAATAGGTGTGTCAAGCTTGTAGTATCATACTCAAAAAGACTTGAGGCCGTAATTGGTGGCAATGGTGTTTCAACAAAGTATTGAGTAAAGGCTGTGAATACTTGTGTACATGGGATTTTTAATAAATTTGCAAAGATTTTAAACAAAGTTCTTTCATGTTGTCATTATGGGGTATTGTTTATAGAATTTTGAAGAAAATAATGAATTTAATCCATTTTGGAATAAGGCTGTAACATAACAAAATGTGGAAAAAGTAAAGCACTGTGAATACTTTCCGGATGCACTGCATATAATTTAAATTTTCTTCAAAAGTCACAGCATTTTTTATTAAAAAGGTGTACCAAATAAAGTTACAAATGTCCTTAAAAACAATTTAAAAATTAGGTATGTAAATTAGTCATTGGGGTAAAAAGAGTGTCACATTCACCATTCACTGCAGTTAAATATTCCTGGTGCATGTGTTTCACCTGCAGTGAATGTTTGCTAAATGCCACATTCACTGCTTTAAAAACATGCCCAATGTAGTTATTGTCACGTTAACCAGCACTTGCTGATTATGGTAAATTTGGCCTGGGTATCCAAGCATCAATGACCAGTGGTCTGAAAGAGTTTAAGAAAAACAATATGTGGTCATTTAGTAGTCATAACCTAATATCATTTTAAAAATGGATATTGCAGAGTAAAATTATGAATACATTTTTTTATTTTGCCAGGGTCTATCCGTTTAGTGAATGGAAGCCACCGGTGTGAAGGTCGTGTGGAAATATTTTTCCTATTGCAGTGGGGAACTGTTTGTGACGATGCGTGGGACATGAAGGCTGCAAAGGTGGTGTGTCGATCCTTGGGCTGTGGAACACCTTTTAAAGCCTGGGGAGAAGCATGGTATGGACAGGGAACTGGTATTATCTTGCTTGACAATGTTAAATGCCATGGCAATGAAAGTTCCCTACTACAATGCTCTTACATCCGATGGAATGTCCACAACTGTGATCATTCAGAGGATGCTGGGGTAAAATGTGGACTTGACTGAACAATGCATTATTATTTGAATGCTAAACAAATGTAAATGTATACATTTTGTAAATATTGTTGTACCTTTGTAAGTTTGCACTTTATTATCCCATTTAAATCAAGAAGACATAAATATACAATGTGTTAAACAGTAGCCTCATACAATAAAGGTTGAAGCAGTTTAAGCAGACTGGTTAGTTGGCTCACCTTGCAGCTGAGAGATCCACTAGCCATTGCCCCACTGCTAATGACATCCTAAAGTAAGCCTGTGGGTTACCTTACATTATTTGCTGGCCCAAGGTCCAGGATTTTGCACATCCAGGCACCTGCTTGCATGCCCCAAAGGTCTTTCTAATGCATAGCTTATTCCCAGAACCTGGGTGCTCTATTATGCCAATATTGGGCTTAATTTCCATGCTTGCTATCTGGCTTGACTCCCCTCACCTGGGTACTATTTCATGTGGTGAATATTTGTATTATATAGTGCTTGTTTTTTAGGATACTCAAACTATGAAGACAGGGGCATTGCTAGGTGGGAAAAAGCCCAGGGCTGGAGCCCGAAGAAATGTGGCGTGGCGAAAAATGGGCATGGCTTAAACTAAATAGTGGGCATGGCTTAAAGGGGCGTGGGTCAAAGGGGTGTGGTTCGAGTCTGAGATGAATGAGGGATGGAGAGAGAAAGAAAGAATGAAATAGGGAGGGAAGGAGAGAGGAGGAAAGAAAGAGGGATGGGGGGACAGAAAGCCCAGATCCTACACCACAATGGCAATATGTGTATTCCAGAAAGTTTAACAATCAGCAGATAAAGATACTCTAAACTCCTGGCGTTAGCGCTTCAATCATCCTGGCACTATGGTTGTTATGTTGTGAGGTTGATTGAAGGGCATTATTTCTATTATTACATTGTAATATAAAGTGAAATCATTCAGCTCTCCATAATGCAGAATCAGTGGGAGCCCAGAGTGTGTCACTTGCCTTGTTGCCTGCCACAGATGCCATCAGGGTGTCCCTAGCGGAGTGCCTCCTTGCATCAGGTGTCCCCAGTGTGTCCCCAGTTACATCAGGGTGTCCCCAGTTACATCAGGTGTCCCCAGTTTCATCAGCCATCAGGGTGTCCCCAGTTACATCAGGTGTTCCCAGTTACATCAGGGTGTCCCCAGTTACATCAGCCATCAGGGTGTCCCCAGTTACATCAGCATGTCCCCGTTACATCAGCCATCAGGGTGTCCCCAGTTACATCAGCCATCAGGGTGTCCCCAGTTACATCAGCCATCAGGTTGTACCCAGTTACATCAGCCATCAGGTGTCCCCAGTTACATCAGCGATCAGGGTGTCCCCAATTACATCGGCCATCAGGTGTCCCCAGTTACATCAGGTGTCCCCAGTTACTTCAGCCATCAGGGTGTCCCCAGTTACATCAGCCATCAGGTGTCCCCAGTTACATCAGCCATCAGGGTGTCCCCAGTTACATCAGCAATCAGGGTATCCCCAGTTACATCAGCCATCAGGTGTCCCCAGTTACATCAGCCATTAGGGTATCCCAGTAACATCAGCCATCGGTTGTCCCCAGTTACATCAGCCATCGGGTGTCCCCCAGTTACATCAGCCATCAGGTGTCCCCAGTTACATCAGCCATCAGGGTGTCCCCCAGTTACATCAGCCATCAGGGTTTCCCCCAGTTACATCAGCCATCAGGTTGTCCCCAGTTACATCAGCCATTGGGTGTCCCCAGTTTTACATCGGCCATCGGGTGTCCCCAGCATGCTGCCTTGCAGCCGCAACAATCCTTAATGGACGTCACACGTCCCGCTCTAGCACGGGATTTGCCAAGTGTCCCACTGGGGTCCATCATAGCCGCCCGGCGCCCGCCCCATAGTGTCACTTCCTTTTGGTTGCAGCGGCGGCGCCCTGTAATGGACGTCACACATCCCGCGATGAGGGATTGGACCAGTGTGGGGACGTCCATAATAGGTGCCACCGCCACATCACTATTTGTTTGTATGGTGGCTTGGGACTCTTGGCTAATAAAAGAATTAGACTGCCCCGGCCCTGCAGCTTTTTGGGGGCATCCTCGGGGTAGTAGCCCCCTTAGCCCGGGGCTCCCAAGGCCCCTGTATGAAGATAATCAGAAAATGTGAGTAGGTACCAGCGCTTGACCTGGGGTCAACTATCAGCAACTTGTGTGACCAGAGATGTGTGAACTGCAACAGGGAATGCCAGGCACAAGTAGTGTGAAATAATATAATTTATTTAGAAGATAAGTGGACAAAGATATAAACGCACCTCCAACATACTAAACAGTGTAAAACAAACCAAATAACCAAATAGTGACACACAAAGAACAACTGCCTAAACAAAGTATATACAGCAGATAGGGAAATGCCAAACTGTAAACGTAGCCGAGCCGGGGTCATACACAAGAGATCAGTCAGAGGGAGCTGGGAGCAAGACAGGGCAGGAACAGGGAACAGGAGACAGAGAGAGCAGGTGGGAAGGGATTAGACTGCAAGACAGGGGTCCAGGAACGGATGCAGGATACAGGACACAGGATACATAGGTCAGAGGCACATCAGACTGGGTAGCGGTCAGAGGCACATCGGGCTGGGTAGTGGTCAGAGCGACATCAGGCTGGGTAGTGGTCAGAGGCACATCAGGCTGGCAGCGGGCAGAGGCACATCAGGCTGAGCAGCGGGCAGAGGCACATCAGGCTGGGCAATAAACAGAGACACATCAGGCAGGGCAGCGGGCAGAGGCACATCAGACTGGACAACAGGCACCAGATTGTCAGGCTAGAGAATGGGCTCTGGATCATCAGGCTGCACAGTGGGCACCAAATCATCAGACTGGACAGTGGGCACCAGATCATCAGGCTGGATAGTGGGCACTGGATCAGCAGGCTGGAAAGCAAGCACGGGATCAGCATGCTGGGCAGCAGGCACCCGATCAATAGGCTGGGCAGTGGGCACTGGATCAGCAGGCTGGACAGCAGGCACCAGATCAGCAGGCTGGACAGCGGGCACTGGATCAGCAGGCTGGACAGCGGGCACTGGATCAGCAGGCTGGACAGTGGGCACTGGAACAAGTTGTACAGCGGGCACCGGAACAGCAGGCTGAACAGCAGGCACCGGAACAGCAGGCTGGACAGCAGGCACCAGATCAGCAGGCTGGACAGCAGGCACCAGATCAGCAGGCTGGACAGGGGGCACTGGAACAGCAGCCTTGATAGTGGGCACCGGAACAGCAGGCACCAGATCAGCAGGCTGGACAGCGGGTGCCAGAACAGCAGGCAGGACATCAGGCACAGGAACAGCAGGCCAGACAGCAGGCACCGGAACAGCAGGCTGGACAGTGGGCATCGGAACAGGAGGCTGGACCGCAAGCACGGGATCAACAGACTGGACAGCAGGCACAGGATCAGCAGCATAGGCAACAGGCAATGGATCAGCAGGCTGGACAGCGGGCACAGGAATACAAGGATGAACAGTGGGCACAGGAACAGCAGGCTGGACAGTGGGCATTGAAGCAGCAGGGTGGACAGCGGGCACAGGATTAGCAGGATAAACATCGGGCACAGGATCAGCAGGCTGGGCAGCATGGTTGGGTCTGTCAGACAAAGGCCAAACCCCATTTGCAATCAGGGAGGTAGACTGGAGCAGATTGTCTTGTGTGGAGGCAGGCTGGAGCAGGTCAGCTGGTGTGGAGGCAGGCTGGAAAAGATCAGCTGGTGTGGAGGCAGGCTGGAGCAGATCAGCTGATGTGGAGGCAGGCTGGAGCAGATCGGCTGGTGTGGAGGCAGTCTGGAGCAGTTCGGCTGGTGTGGAGGCCGGCTGGAGCAGATCGGCTGGTGTGGAGGCAGGCTGGAGCAGATCAGTTGGTGTGGAGGCAGCCTGGAACAGATCAGCTGGTGTTGAGGCAGGCTGGTTGCAGATTGACTGGTATGGAGGCAGGTTCGAGCAGATTTGCTGGTGTGGAGACAGGCTGGAGCAAATTGACTGGGGCGACAGGTCGGACGACTAGGTAACGGACAACGGATACGACGACTAG
>BLSH010152934.1:87694-101000 GCA_018402905.1 Glandirana rugosa
AACAGAACCACAAAACCAGAGGTACACGGGGACTGGTCACATCGGATATAAGACATAGGACGTAGGTAAGGACCTGGGGACAGAACGTCACACTAGGGAAGGGTGGACGAGAGAGGCAGAGGACAAGGGACAAGGACGGGACAGAACGAGGGTCGAGGGAGACTGACTAGAGGACACATACTGGGAGAACAGGAGACGGAGAGAGCAGGTGGGAAGGGATCACACTGCAAGACAGGGGTCCAGGAATGGATGCAGGATACAGAATATAGGCTACACTGGTCAGGGGCACATGGAGACCAAAACACCAAGACAATGAGCACATGACAGACAGGGTTTAAAGCGGTAGTAAACCCATGCATTTAACAGGTTAAAAACCAGTCACATTTCCGGCATGTGCCGGAAATGTAACACTCCCATTGGTTGTGCTCTAAACCATACTGTCAAACCATCCAATGGCTGGTGTCATAGCTGATCACATGTGCAGCATCATGGCAGTTGTAGATTAAACAGAGGCCAAGATGACAGCTTCCTTGGCTGAAAATGATAGGAGGGTTTACTACCACTTTAAATATCCTTCCTGCAACGAGCATCAGGTGATGACTCGTGAGTTTCTGGTTGCTGGGAGACACCCACTGGTGAACACTAGAACTGCAGCCCATGGATCCAGGAGCCACAGTGCCACCAGCAAGTAAGCCCTTTACTGACACCCGCTGGTGGACACTGGAACTGCATTGCATGGATCCGGGAGCCACAGCGCCACCAGCAGGTGAGTATTTTCCTGACATCAACTCACGTAGTAGTGTGATTAGTCCACAGGTTTACTTTAGGCTTTGGCTAGCTATAGGCAAATTTACCTCTGGAATTGATTAATAACAATCTGGAGACTTCAGACTTTGGTTTGCAAGACTGTATTGGGTGAAAAATAATACAGTATGGTAGAGGGATATATTGGTCCAACATGATAACATCCAGCAAGGGGCGACCCTATGACTGGAGAAGAGGAGTGGCCTTGTGAAACCAGTCAGGAATACAAAGAAGGTGGGGGGAACCCCACAGAAGCAAGTAATATACTATGTGTTCCTTTCTGTTATGTCCCCCAAGACCAAACAAGCATATTACCCCTTACAATATGAAGGACAACTAAACACTCCTTTTCTAAGCTGACTGCAATTCAGCTTTAATGCTGGGAAGTTGCAAAAACTTTTTTGCAAATCAGTCTACCTTCTTATTTGGCAAAGGTCTGAATCTAATTGTTTTTTGTTGTTGCTAAGTTGCTTGATAAATGCCCCTCAAGGTATTCACCACAAATATACCATATAACATGCATAACATATAACATGTTATTTTGTGTTTTTTTCTGTACTGTGAAGCATTTAGAATTCTGAAATTGCTAACTGATACTTTTGAAGTTGATCGGAATCTAATTTTCTAATGTTGTTGTTAGGTTTCTTGATAAAATTTCCTCAAGGTATTCACCCTATACAGTATATGCTATACAACAACATAACAAGCTTAGAGGTTTCTTATCTGTAGAGTTGAGTATTTAGCATTCTGAAATTGCTAACGTTCATACTTTCAAAATAAGCTTCTCTTGCTAAAATGTCTTTTAGGTAAGATTTCATGACTGTTTTGGTGAAAAGGAGAAGTTGTATATTTCCAGGCTAGGTATTATATTGATTAAGTTGGTGTGGCAACCAAAAAAGCTTATGTAAAACTTTGAATAATATGTTAGTAGTTTTATTCACACAGTTTACACTGAAAATATTTTTATATGATTATTGTAAATGAAATATATTGAAAATATACTTTTTTGGAATCTCTGTGATTTATTAGCTGGTGCTGTGAATAATGTCATTGATATATACTGTACATTTGTAATTATTTTTCTGTTAGATCATTATCAGATTCAAACAATTTCATACATAAACAAATCTGCTATGACAAAGCCTTTTTGTTTTCATGGGAATGCAAATAGACATTTTATGTGAAAAGATTTAAGAGGTCATTACATTATAATAATTAAAATTTCTGTTCACCGAAGGGTCTTTAGAGGACTTTCAGGAAAACTGAGTTTGTTAGCAGGATTTTTTGCCTCATGTAGTAATAAAGATACTAAAATATAAAATTTTTTTGCTAATACAATAGGGCTTGCTTTTGAGTGTGAAATTGGCACCAATACTAAGTATTTATTTCCAGGGACTTTGTGGAAATGATGCTAAAAAAAGTGTAGGTATCAGAGGGTGTCTGGTACAGAGTGGGAAGGGTTGTGGATTTACTGAGCTAGCCATACACAAGCCACATACTAACCTTTTCACTTTTGGGCTGTCCCACCAAATGTGCCCAAATTAGCCCTCTGTTTGGCAATCTCTGAAACATAAGGGGAAATGAGTCGGGATTGAATGGGGGATTCTCCAAGGGACTAGGTACCAGCGTTGAAGTAGCTTCTAACTTGCCTCCACCACCATTACCTGGACACAACTTCCAGGACCATCCAGTTTCAGTCCCATTCCACTGTATTTGCATTCCAGTTTGTCTCCCATTTGAAAACATAAGAAGACTGGGTACTTGTAGTCCTGGTGAGCAATAGAGAATATACCAGGGTAATGAGGCCCTGGCCTCCTGACTTGTTTAATTGGGCTACTTTAAAGGGTGTATGGGAAGATAGGACGCATTTTCATGATTGCAAGAAATGTTTTTCAATATTTCTAAATTAACATCTCTAGAGTTAAGTTTATGTTTTCCCTTGAGAGTCTCAAATGGGATAATGCCTGAGTCTTCATTAAGTCAGTGGTTAGATACAAGTTTTGACAAAGCCAGATATTAAATGCTTGTGAGTTGGTATAGCTTGAGGTGACCATTGGATTACCTAATATCACTAGTAAAGGGATGTGTGGTGAAATTAATTTATGTCTACGTTTCAAGCTGTCCCAAAGCCTTAAAGAGCTAAATAGGCATAGGCAAGATTTGGGCATGACAGAAAAATGTGGGTAACAATGTTACTGTCGTCATCCTGCCTAGCCAGGATATGTTGTGTATTTCCCATCATCACAATCAGTAAAGAATTTAGATAGGTGAACAGTTTGGGATAGTTGGCTTGATAGAGAGTGTGACAAAAATATGACCAAGAGAGAATTACCTAGATGGGGCAAGGAGAAAAGGGTCCAGGAGAAGGCAAAATAATTGCTGTAGATTATGCACCATATTAGCAAGCAAAATGATGTTTAGGACCTTAGATTTGGTCTTGTTAACACACAAACCAGAGAGCTAGCCAAATGGGGTAAATTTTGGCATCTGATTTGGGAGAAAAATCAGTGGGTTTGCTAAAGTTAGAAGGGCATCATTGGCAAATAAGCAAATTTTATGGAATAGGCCTGAGAGTTCCATCCCATGCATGTCCCTTTGTTGATGGATAGTCAGGGCCAGGGGTTCTATTGCAAGAGCAAGCAGAAGTGGGAATAGGGGGCAACTGATCTATTAACAGACAACTTGTCAGGTCAAAAAAAACAAAATATCTAATGTGGGCTTGCCGGAAGCCATATAGAACCTTGATCCTGGCCAAATACCCAGTGTCTTAGCGCAAACTGCAGGTAATCCCAGTTGGGGGAATAGAATGCCTTTTTGAAGTGCAAGGAAGGGAGCATTAGGGGGCTCCTTCGTATGTTGTTGCCCGCCGAAATGAGATGAGATCTGCGAGCACTAAATATATCCTGGTTGGTAGTACTTTAGCCAGTCATTACAGCATTCATAAATATTTTTAAAAACAAGAAATGGTATAAGGAACTGGACAGGTACTATAACCAAAAAATATACGGGGACAAATGTTGTTTCCCACCTTCAATGTTATTTTCTGAATTGCACTGAATGTCATTATGTTGTCGCTGTCCTCTAGTGGCAACGTGGTGCTACAGCACTTGTTATGTTCACTTAGTATATCCCTTTGTTGTCCCATCCTGCTCAGTGTTAGAGAGTACAATCTCAGCAAGAGCCCCCCCTCCTTTCCATGTTCCTTCAGTTATTGTGAAGTCCTCATAGTAGGAAATAGGCTGGGAAGATCAGTGTCTGGAAAAACTTCCTTTGTACTGTGCTCTGAGAAAATAAAATTATGTTGGATTTACATTTTGTGTCTTACTGGAGAGTTAAGCTGTATGTGTATTATGCTGAATCTGCAAGTGACCATGTTGTCTGGACAGATTGAGATCAATGGAGGTATGTCAAAGCATGAAATGGAGTTTGAAACAGAACAACAATTTTCCACAATCACAGGACTTTTTCACTGGAAGTAGGAAAAGGTGAAAGCTAGTCTCTTACCACTCTTAAAGCACAAAAACATGCCAAATAAATTGGGGGGAATTAAAGCAGAGTTCCACCCAAAGTAGAACTTCCGCTTTAAGGGAAGGTGACCCCCCAACATGCAACATTGCAACATGCAACATGTCATTGTTTTTGGGGGGGGGACCGGGGACCCTGTTTTCACAGGGTCCCAGGTCCACTTCCTCTCCTAGAGCCATGGCTCCAGAAGGAAGTTCACCTTACCCCCCCTCCCTCTCTGCGTTCTTCTGGGACACGTCACAGGTCCCAGAAGATATGCAGAGCCATTCACAAGGCGCATCGCAATTCGCACATGCGCAGTGTGTGCCCCCCGCTTTGAAGCCTAAGCCGGGTGCCCACACTTGTGATGCCGGCGCCGCCAAGGGGAGGGGGAGAAGAGCAAGCCCTCGGGCAGCCGCATCACTGGAGCCAGGGACAGGTGAGTGTCCGATAGTTAAAAGTCAGCAGCTACCCTTTTGGTAGCTGCTGAATTTTAACCGGGTGGAACTCCGCTTTAAGATAGTTGTAAACATACAAAATTGGACCAGATGCTGCTTCTACGTTATAATTAACAAAAGGAGCGATCAGTTTTATGTTCTCCTGTGTCTGTGACAGGAAGCACCAAGACATGAGAGCTCTCTGCCAACCACACCCGCCCACTTTGCTCAGAGTGGGAGGGAGAAAAAGGGTTGCTAACCCTGTAAGCTCTGCTCATGTACTATGATCACTGCACAGGCAGAGAAGGAGATGGGAGTTGTTTGCTGACAGTTCTCATCCTGTGAGGTCACACCTGGTGGGAATCTGTGGTAGTTTTCTATATGGAAAACTGTTGATTTCCCTCTGTTAAATAGGGGCAGACCTGCGCTAGTTTCTACAAAACACAGGAAAGAGATGGCGCACCAGCCCGGAGCATTACTCCATTGACGTTTATTAAAAGCGGAAGTAAATGTATCTACTCACAAACAAAAATGATGAAAGGCACATCAAAATGTAGCAGTGCTGCAGTCCACTCCACATGCTCCTAGACCCTTGGAGGACCACACCGGGATCCAACTGGCTAAGGCGTTTCAAGGATAAACACTCTTCTTCAGAGCCAAACATTTGGCTCTGAAGAAGAGGGTTTACCCTCAAAACGCAACAGTCAATTGGACCCAGGTGTGGTTCTCCAAGAGACTAGGAGCATGTGGAGTGGACTGCAGCATTGCTACATTTTGATGTGCCTTTGACAGTTTTTTTTTGTGAGTAGATACATTTAGTTCCTTTTTTAATAAATGTCACTGAGATAATGAACTAGGCTGGTATGCCCTCCCTTTCTTGTGTTTTGTAGTGTACCATTAGGACATCCCCAGTCCTGAGAGGGCAGCAAGGCATGGTGCTTTCATACCCTTTCATGACCCATAGTCAAGAATCAAAGTGTCACAAGTTCAGGAGTTTTATTATATACCCCACTCATGCGCAGGACGTGTTTGTTTTGTATCATCTGCGCTAGTTTCTATTTCACTCTGAAATAGAAACTGGCGTGGTTGGCACAGATAGAACTGAAACAGGTCTATAGGGTTAGTTAATGTGGCACGTGCCACTTCTGACAGTTTCATTTGCCATTTTAATGGCACAAGAAGCTTTGATTATTCAGTGGAATGTATTTATTGTAAATTGAAAATGTACATTTACATTGATGAAACACTCTGGTATGCTGGAGCATAAGGGGGTAGAGATTTCTGTGAACATGAAGACCTTGCATTCCCTTGTTCAGAGAATGCATCTTTACTAAATGCAAAACAGGAGCTGTTAATTATAGCCATTTTCACACCTTAAACCTGAACCTGGCCAGGCTCTTAACTGTACCCAGCACTGCTCCTACCCCTCATTTTTTTCTGAGATCCACATCTGTACTTAGTACAATTGTGTAAGGAAGCCTAAGCTGCCAAACTTCCACTCCTTCCCCTTCTCTGACTGTGTACCCGCAAACTTCACACTGCATATGTGATCATTGGAGAAAGAGTTGAACCTGACTACCTTATTCCTCCCCCAGAAACTATTGTTCCCTGTCTCAGAAATGTATACTCATAGTGAAGGGAAAATTTAGGTAGTCACTTAGGTCTAAAACCTGAGGCCCTAGCCACCCACCATGTCCTAGGCATGTGCCTAGGTTTCCTTGTGGGTGACTTGCCTGTGTGTGAGACTAGCAGTACATGACAGCAGTCCTTTGGATCTCACATTACAGATGTACAGCTATGATGCTGTAGCCATAGAGGTGCCTAGGCAGCACCACACACCATGAAGTGCACTACTATTTCTCAGAGGAATTCCAACCAAAAGTAAATTTTTCAGGGTACTACCTGGGCATGTTCCCCAAAACATCTGCACAAGACAGGGCTGAATTTCTGACATACTTACCAAGTATTATCTTGCACTTTCAACAGATATAACAAAATACTTAATACAAAAATAATAATAATATATATATATATATAACAGACCAAAATACAGCAAAATAAGAAAAAAATAACTGTTAGGGTTTACATACACTTTAACGTAAAATGCAATGTTGTTAAGAAACTACCATGATAAATATGGTTTCTGTTGGTAATAGTAACATTAACAACTAAAGACTTTTAAACATCTGAATAACCATGCACATTTATTTATTAATATATTTGATTTTTAAAGAGAGAGAAATACACAATTTGAAGAAAATTGATGTAAAAGGCGCCATGTAATGTGACTTTGTAGCAGTATACTTAACCTCCTACAGCCACTCATTTATGTCTCTATTCATGTTACTTTTGTGACACCTCCTCAAATTCATAACATACCTTTCAGAACAAATGTACCATTTACATCTAATACAAGTACTTAATGGGACAGAAAGTTAAATGTCATATGAACGCTGACATTATTTTCCTTGAATACTTCACTGTGAAAATTACAAACAGTACATATCAAACAGGATAATATAATAGTATTCTCTGCATATTAAAAACATATTACACACAGATTCTGACATTCTCAATGCAAAATCAAAGACGGTTTTTCAAAACTCTTTTTTGCCAGAAGTGTGATTAACTGTAAAACACAAGCATTCCTGTTCAAATACGTTATTAACAATATTCACAAATGCACAGTGTATGTAGAACAAGTGCAAACAAGAGCACACAGCTTCAGTTAGACTTGGGAGTTATCTCATATGTGGTAGTGGTTGCAGCTCCTGTCAAATCCTACCACTGGCTCCTGCAGTCAGCATGAGCTGATTGCAGATAGTTTGCTGTAATAATTTTTTTTTATTATGTAGCCCAAACAGCTCCAGACAGAGTCTGTCAGGAGATATGAAGGCAACATGATGACAGGACTTTTGTTGTTCCCAACATAATTGTGTGTTATACGGAGGTTTGTATTGTGTTGTTCATATAGTGGTGTATAGCTACTGTAACGCACAGATACAGGGCTTAGGAGAGTAAATGTCTTCATTTACTTCTAGGGACTGCAAAGACATTCTCTGTAATTTACTTTAAGTAAAATTGGATTCAACTTCTGTGTCTTATGGGGGAGTTAAGCTATCTGTGGATTCTGACGATTCAGCAAGTGGCTATACTATCTGGACAGAACAGAATCTATGGAGGTACAGTGGCGAAAATTATTATTTGATCCCTTACAGATTTTGTAAATTTGCCCACTTACAAATAAATGTCTATAATTCTTATCATAGGTGTATTTTAAATGATAGAGACAGAATATCAACCAAAAATCCAGAAAAAAACACATGATACTAATGTTATAACTTGAGTTGCAGTTCAGTGAGTAAAATAAGTATTTTTCCCTTCCAACTAACAATAATTCTGGATCCCACAGACTAACTACACTATGTGCACATATGGTACACAGATTAGTCCTGTCAATGTAAGAAGGTGCGCCCAACGACAAGTCATTATGTGTAGAAAAGACACGTCCACAGAATCTCTTTCTTCCATTCAAACCTCACCATCATGAGCAAGACCAAAGAGCTGTCAAAGGATGTCAGGGACAAGATTGTAGACCTGCACAAGGCTGGAATGGGCTACAAGACCACCAGCAAGAAGCTTGATAAGGAGTCAACTGTTGGAGGGATTATTCGCAAATGGAAGAAATAAGAAATAACCATCAGTCGCAAGGTCCCCCTCTTCAAGAAGGAACATGTACAGGTCGTCTGAAGTTTACTAATGAACAGCTAAATGATTCAGAGAAGGATTGGGAGAAAGTGCTGTGGTCAAATGAGATCAAAATTGAGCTCTTTGGCAATAACAACTCGCTGTGTTTGGAAGAAGAAAAATGCTGACTATGACCCTAAGAACACAATCCCTACAGTCAGGCACAGAGGTGGAAATATTATTCTTTGAGGCTGTTTCTCTGCTAAAGGTACAGGCCAACTTTGCCGCATAGAGGGGCCAATGGACGGGGCAATGTATTGTAAAATCTTGGATGATAACCTTCTTCCCTCAGCCAGAACACTAAAGATGGGTTGTAGATGGGTCTAGCATGACAATGACCCAAAACATACTGCCAAGGCAACAAAGGAATGGCTCAAGAAGAAGCACACTAAGGTCACGGAGTGGCATAGCCAGTCTCCAGACCTTAATTCTATAGAAAATGTATGGAGGGAGCTGAAACTTTAAGTTGCCAAGCAACAGCCAAGAAACCTTAAGGATTTAAAGAAGATCTGTAAAGAAGATTGGACCAAAATCCCTCCTGAGATGTGTGCAAACTTGGTAACAACTACAAGAAACGTGTTACCTTGCCAACAAGGGTTTCTTAACCAAGCACAAAGTCATGTTTTTCTTGGGGATCAAATACTTATTTTACTCACAGAACTGCAACTCAATTTATAACATTTGGATCACGTGTTTTTCTGGATTTTTGGTTGATATTAGTGGTGCACTGAATGGAAATGACAGTTGTTAAAAAATATTTATATTTTTATATACAATTGTCATATGCAGCCTACCTGTGCCTGGGCATTAACAGGCGGCACTGATGGGTACTGATTGGAAGCACTGATTGGCACTGATAGGCAGCACTGATTGGTGACACTGATTGGCACTGATAGGTGGCACTGATTGGAAGCACAGATTGGCACTGATAGGTGGAACTGATTGGCACTGATAGACAGCACTGATTGGCACTGATAGGTGGCATTGGTTGGCATTGATAGATGGCACTGATGGGCACTGATAGATGGCACTGACTAGCACTGATAGGCAGTATTGATTGGCACTGATAGGTGGCACTGATAGGCAGTATTGATTGGCACTGATTTACACTGACTGGTGACACTGGCACTGACATGTGGCACTGATTGCCACTGAAAGAGTAGATGAGGTGGCACTCATTGGCACTGACAGAGGAGATGATGTGGCACTGATTGGCACTGACAGAGGAGATGAGGTGGCACTGACTGGCACTGACAGGGGATATGATGTGGCACTGATTGGCACTGACAGGGGAGGTGAGGTGGCACTGATTGGCACTGACAGATGGCACTGGTTGGCACTGATAGGTGGCACTGGATGGCACTGGCAGGTGGCACCGTATGGCACTGATAGAAGAGATGAGAAGATTCACATTGCACAGATAGCGCAGATTGTAAGATCCGCTCTGTGCATGAAACGGTATTTTCACTGCATGCAGAGAGAGACACTGTCAGATCTCCACGGTGATGTCGGGGGTGGACGGGACCAAACAGCTATCAAACACCCGCCCAGCCCCTATCCCATTGGCTGGTGTTTGATAGCCGATCGGTCCCACCCACCCCAGACATCACCTGACAGCTTGTGTCTCTCTGCATGCAGTGAAAATACATGACCGTTTCATGCAATCTTCTGATCTCCTGCATCACACACCAGACACCCCAATGGGTGGTACCCGGGGTATCTGCCTTTTTTTGTTTTGGCCGATACTGAAAACACCGTTTTCGGACAATAATTTTCAGTTTTCAATACAGCTATGATAAAAATTAAAGACCCTTAATTTCTTTGTAAGAGGACAAGCTTACAAAATCTGCAGGGAATCAAATAATTATTTTCTCCACTGTCTGTGAATGCATAAAGTGGTAATTGAGGCAAACAACTTTTATTCCAGCAAACTATCTGTAAGTGGCCCCCACCATCAGCTTCAGTGCATGAAATATCAGCAGGAGGCATGACAGTGGTGGAGGGAAGCCACCAACTAGAAGGATTTGACCCTTATAAATAAAATAAAAAGCAATGCAAAAAAGTTATTTAAATTTAAAAGTGCCACTCTTCTCTTTAGAGCAGAACTCCAGGACATCAGCTAAAAACACCATTAAAAATATACAAATATTTGTATTTCTCTCCATGTATTTCTAACATTTACACAGCCTTTCCTCTACTTCCACTAGGCCATAAAGCTAAGCCATCTCTCTATCTGGACAATAAAGGAGAAGTGAGAAATAGATTCCTGCGCTCAGTACCAAAGAAAGAAAGAAATACACAATATGACTGCTGCCTTCCAATAAGTTTCCTCCTAAGAGGGAACGCTAAATAAGTAGGGGTTGTGGAAATGGGGCTGTCTCTGTGATACAAACGCTACTAATGTTCTGACATACAGATATGCACACCTATGGGTCTCTGCCACCCAATTTCTGTATATACCATAAATTATGTAAAGAGGAATATGTTATAAAATGCTAGTCCGTAAAAATCCGTAAATGTCCGTAAAAATGTAAAATGTCTAAAATATGTTAAAACGACTGATTAATAATTCATGAGGAACAGGTAGATGTAAAAACAAAAAAGACTTCAGGAGGAAATGTTTACACTTAAAAGATAAACTAATAAAATCACAGTAAGGTGCCGTCCGTAAATGTCCGTATTGTCCGTAAATATATAACAAAAGTGCTAATGTGCCAGAATGTGTAGAATCATAAAATATAAGACTCAAAACCAATGAATACAAAATTATATAGTCCCAGTGATGAACTAATTTATCCGTAGGCAGCCTCAGAAGACGTCACTCTGACGAAACGCGTAAGGCGTGGCCCGTACGTTCTTGCGTCACTTCCGGTTTAGGAATCCAACACTGTGGAACGCACAGCTGGGAGGAAGGAAGGCGCTCCTACCTTCCTCAAGCAGGTGATTCCTGCTGAGTTGTTTTGAACCAAGTGACTGCTATTGCTTGTTACCCACACCCTTGTCTTGGAAAGAGACATTTTTATTTTATTTTATTTTGTTGCTTTTGTTATGGTACACTGAGTTTTAAGTTTGGGTGATACACCCTAATAAATCCCATTTTAAAACGTACTTCACCATCGAGGATCCCCGTTTTTTCATTATATCCCTTATCTGAGCTGGACACTGAAGGAGAAACCCCCCCTACCCTGGGATCAGGCATTGGGATCGAGGACGAAGTAACAGAGGAGACTGACCAGGATCCAAGAAGGAGGACCCCAAGACCCCATTTACCAAAGCGGGTACCCCTGTAGGGGTAGGAAATTTCTGGTAAGTGGGGGCACATACGGGAGAGCACGCGTGGAAGTCACCTTATTCTTTGAAAGAGCACGGAAGTCACCTTTATATATATAAAGTGGAACACCCACAGCAATGTCATCGGTCCTTTGTTTACCACATTAATGAAATGAACAATGTCATATATTGCACAGTAGAACAAATTTGGTTGGAATCCACCAGTGTTTACATATACACTGCCCTGTGAAACAGCACATCTTGACAAAACCTAGCACTTTCCATATCACAAAGTCTTTGGACACTTATGAATGCCTACGGATAAATTAGTTCATCACTGGGACTATATAATTTTGTATTCATTGGTTTTGAGTCTTATATTTTATGATTCTACACATTCTGGCACATTAGCACTTTTGTTATATATTTACGGACATTTACGGACAATACGGACATTTACGGACGGCACCTTACTGTGATTTTATTAGTTTATTTTTTAAGTGTAAACATTTCCTCCTGAAGTCTTTTTTGTTTTTACATCTACCTGTTCCTCATGAATTATTAATCAGTCGTTTTAGCATATTTTAGACATTTTACATTTTTACGGACATTTACGGATTTTTACGGACTAGCATTTTATAACATATTCCTCTTTACATAATTTATGGTATATACAGAAATAGGGTGGCAGAGACCCATAGGTGTGCATATCTGTATATCAGAACATTAGTAGAGTTTGTATCACAGAGACAGCCCCATTTCCACAACCCCTACTAATAAAGGAGAAGTAGCAAAGTGATGAGCTCATCCCTGGTCTCATTTTTTCACTCTACCGCCAGCATATATCTTTTCAGCACAATAGCACTTGCAGCACATCTGATTGGCTTCTAGTGTTGACCCCTACACATTTATTATTGACTATATATATATTTATATATATTACAATAGACTGATAAATATTCAAATCAATGTATTTATTCCAGCTGCTTTATGAAATACACTTAATCATTCTAATAAATATATACCAACATTATTTGGTATTTTTCCATCTGACTGAAATTCAGCTTTAAAGCTGAACTTCAACTTTCTTTTCACTAGAACTCAATGGAATGATCATTTCCAGCATTTGCCTCTGTACCATGTTGTTCTGTTGTCTGCAGATCCCCTGATATTCTGGGTTTAGTTGTGGCATTGTGTCATGGTGACATTCTGTATAGTCTGGATATAGACTGAGACCCTTCCACAGCCACTTCTTGCAGCAACTAGAGTCTGTAACACTCCCCTTTGTAGTCTTTCAGACTCTGCAAATTATTCAAGAAGAAAACCCCTTCATACACAGCCTGTTCTGAAAGCTACCTGTGCTGCTGCTAGTCAGGATTGAATGGATCACAATTAGAATTCAATCTGCCCAGTTAAATATGTTAACCAGTGTGATCAGGGAGCGACCCACTGCTCAGATCCTGCCCCTCCCAGAGCCCTGCTGTGTAAAGCAATTCATTTATATATGAAGGAAACCCCTTCATAATAACACCCTCCCATAACCC
>BLSH010152934.1:101010-111666 GCA_018402905.1 Glandirana rugosa
GTTATGTACCGGGGCAGGTAACCGGTGAGTTACGCCGTTTCAACCAGACATGGAAATCGTCTCTTTGTCGGGGTTTCATATTAAAAAGGTGGAGACACGGACTGACATCCCTACCACAAGAATCCCAGTATCAGTCGTAAAAAGAAGAAGGTTTGTGTCGCTCAACAATAACGGTTTCTCGAGTTAAAACCAGAGTAGACTGGTGTCACGAAAGAGGGTTAGAAAGAGACTTAGTAAATCGACAAGTAATCATGTGAAGTCTGTCGGACATGTACACGGAAGAACTTCTCCCCCTGGAACGCTAACTATCAATAAAGATCACAACTCGACCGAACCCGAACGATTTTTGAAATGTCCGGGTCCGGGTCCATGCCACGGACACCCGAAAGTTCGGTACGGACCCGAACGTTACAGTCCGGGTTCGCTCAACACTAGAAATAACTATCAATCGCAAGGTCCCCCTCTTCAAGAAGGCACATGTACAGGCTGTCTGAAGTGTACTAATGAACAGCTAAATGATTCAGAGAAAGATTGGGAGAAAGCACTGTGGTCAGATGAGACCAAAATTGAGCTCTTTGGCAATAACAACTCGCTGTGTTTGGAAGAAGAAAAATGCTGACTATGACCCTAAGAACACCATCCCTACAGTCAGGCACAGAGGTGGAAAAATTATACTTTGGGGCTGTTTCTCTGCTAAAGGTACAGACCAACTTTGCCGCATTGAGTGGCCAATGGACGGGGCCATGTATTGTAAAATCTTGGATGAGAACCTTCTTCCCTCAGCCAGAACACTAAAGATGGGTTGTGGATGGGTCTAGCATGACAATGACCCTAAACATACTGCCAAGGCAACAAAGGAATGGCTCAAGAAGAAGCACACTAAGGTCACGGAGTGGCATAGCCAGTCTCCAGACCTTAATTCTATAGAAAATTTATGGAGGGAGCGGAAACCTTAAGTTGCCAGGCAACAGCCAAGAAACCTTAAGGATTTAAAGAAGATCTGTAAAGAAGAGTGGACCAAAATCCTTCCTGAGATGTGTGCAAACCTGGTAACCAACTACAAGAAACATCTTACCTCTGTGCTTGCCAACAAGGGTTTCTTAACCAAGCACAAAGTCCTGTTTTTCTTGGGGATCAACTACTTATTTTACTCACAGAACTGCAACTCAATTTATAACATTTGGATCATGTGTTTTTCTGGATTTATGGTTGATATTAGTGGTACACTGAATGGAAATTTTGGTGCCGAAACTGAAAATGCATTAAGCCAAAAACCGAAAATGACAGTTGTTAAAAAATATTTATATTTTTTATATACAATTGTCATATGCAGCCTACCTGTGCCTGGGCATTAACAGGCGGCACTGATGGGCACTGATTGGAAGCACTGATTGGCACTGATAGGTGGCACTGATTGGAAGCACAGATTGGCACGGATAGGTGGCATTGGTTGGCATTGATAGATGACACTGATGGGCACTGATAGATGGCACTGATTAGAAGCACTGATAGGCAGTATTGATTGGCACTGATAGGTGGCACTGATAGGCAGTATTGATTGGCACTGACAGGTGGCACTAATTGACACTGACTGGTGACACTGGCACTGACATGTGGCACTGATTGGCACTGAAAGAGTAGATGAGGTGGCACTCATTGGCACTGACAGAGGAGATGATGTGGCACTGATTGGCACTGACAAAGGAGATGAGGTGGCACTGATTGGCACTAACAGAGAAGGTGAGGTGGCACTGATTGGCACTGACAGGTGGCACTGGTTGGCACTGGATGGCACTGGCAGGTGGCACTGTATGGCACTGATAGAAGAGATGAGAAGATTCACATTGCACAGATAGCGCAGATTGTAAGATCCGCTCTGTTCATGAAACGGTATTTTCACTGCATGCAGAGAGACACAAGCTGTCAGATCTCCACGGTGATGTAGGGGGTGGACAGGACCAAACAGCTATCAAACACCCGCCCAGCCCCTATCCCATTGGCTGGTGTTTGATAGCCGATCGATCCCGCCCACCCCCCGACATCACCGCAGAGATCTGACAGCTTGTGTCTCTCTGCATGCAGTGAAAATACATGACCGCTTCATGCAAAGAGCGGCTCTTACAAGCCGCGCTATCTGTGCAATGTGAATCTTCTGATCTCCTGCATCACACACCAGACACCCCAATGGGTGGTACCCAGGGCGGACCCCGCCTCCTTTCGGTATCTGCCTTTTTTTGTTTCGGCCGATACTGAAAACACAGTTTTCGGACAATAATTTTCTGTTTTCAATACACCTATGATAAAAATTAAAGACCCTTAATTTCTTTGTAAGAGGACAAGCTTACAAAATCTGCAGGGGATCAAATAATTATTTTCTCCACTGTCTGTGAATGCATAAAGTGGTAACTGAGGCAAACAACTTTTATTCCAGCAAACTATTTGTAAGTGGCCCCCACCATCAGCTTCAGTGCATGAAATCTCAGCAGGAGGCATGACAGTGGTGGAGGGAAGCCACCAACTAGAAGGATTTGACCCTTATAAATAAAATAAAAAGCAATGCAAAAAAGTTATTCAAATGTAAAAGTGTCACTCTTCTCTTTAGAGCAGAACTCCAGGACATCAGCTAAAAATACCATTAAAAATATACAAATATTTGTATTTCTCTCCATGTATTTCTAACATTTACACAGCCTTTCCTCTACTGCAGCTAGGCCATAAAGCTAAGCCATCTCTCTATCTGGACAATAAAGGAGAAGTAGCAAAGTGATGAGCTCATCCCTGGTCTCATTTTTTCACTCTACTGCCAGCACAATAGCACTTGCAGCACATCTGATTGGCTTCTAATGTTGACCCCTGCACGTTTATTATAGACTATATATACAGTGCCTTGCGAAAGTATTCGGCCCCCTTGTACTTTGCGACCTTTTGCCACATTTCAGGCTTCAAACATAAAGATATAAAACTGTAATTTTTTGTGAAGAATCAACAAGTGGGACACAATCATGAAGTGGAACAAAATTTATTGGATATTTCAAACTTTTTTAACAAATAAAAAACTGAAAAATTGGGCGTGCAAAATTATTCAGCCCCCTTAAGTTAATACTTTGTAGCACCGCCTTTTGCTGTGATTACAGCTGTAAGTCGCTTGGGGAAGTCTCTATCAGTTTTGCACATCGAGAGACTGAAATTTTTGCCCGTTCCTCCTTGCAAAACAGCTCGAGCTCAGTGAGGTTGGATGGAGAGCGTTTGTGAACATCCACAACAGTTTTCAGTTCTTTCCACAGATTCTCGATTGGATTCAGGTCTGGACTTTGACTTGGCCATTCTAACACCTGGATATGTTTATTTGTGAACCATTCCATTGTAGATTTTGCTTTATGTTTTGGATCATTGTCTTGTTGGAAGACAAATCTCCGTCCCAGTCTCAGGTCTTTTGCAGACTCCATCAGGTTTCCTTCCAGAATGGTCCTGTATTTGGCTCCATCCATCTTCCCATCAATTTTAACCATCTTCCCTGTCGCTGCTGAAGAAAAGCAGGCCCAAACCATGATGCTGCCACCACCATGTTTGACAGTGGGGATGGTGTGTTCAGGGTGATGAGCTGTGTTGCTTTTACGCCAAACATAACGTTTTGCATTGTTGCCAAAAAGTTCGATTTTGGTTTCATCTGACCAGAGCACCTTCTTCCACATGTTTGGTGTGTCTCCCAGGTGGCTTGTGGCAAACTTTAAACGACACTTTTTATGGATATCTTTAAGAAATGGCTTTCTTCTTGCCACTCTTCCATAAAGGCCAGATTTGTGCAGTATACGACTGATTGTTGTCCTATGGACAGAGTCTCCCACCTCAGCTGTAGATCTCTGCAGTTCATCCAGAGTGATCATGGGCCTCTTGGCTGCATCTCTGATCAGTCTTCTCCTTGTATGAGCTGAAAGTTTAGAGGGACGGCCAGGTCTTGGTAGATTTGCAGTGGTCTGATACTCCTTCCATTTCAATATTATCGCTTGCGCAGTGCTCCTTGGGATGTTTAAAGCTTGGGAAATATTTTTGTATCCAAATCCGGCTTTAAACTTCTCCACAACAGTATCTCGGACCTGCCTGGTGTGTTCCTTGTTCTTCATGATGCTCTCTACGCTTTAAACGGACCTCTGAGATTATCACAGCATTTATACGGAGACTTGATTACACACAGGTGGATTCTATTTATCACCATTAGTCATTGAGGTCAACATTGGATCATTCAGAGATCCTCACTGAACTTCTGGAGAGAGTTTGCTGCACTGAAAGTAAAGGGGCTGAATAATTTTGCACGACCAATTTTTCCGTTTTTTATTTGTTAAAAAAGTTTGAAATATCCAATAAATTTCGTTCCACTTCATGATTGTGTCCCACTTGTTGTTGATTCTTCACAAAAAATTACAGTTTTATATCTTTATGTTTGAAGCTTGAAATGTGGCAAAAGGTCGCAAAGTTCAAGGGGGCTGAATACTTTCGCAAGGCACTGTATATAGACTGATACATATTCAAATCAATGTATTTATTCCAGCTGCTTTATGAAATACATTTAATCATTCTAATGAATATATACCAGCATTATTTGGTATTATTCCATCTGACTGAAATTCAGCTTTAAAGCTGAACTTCAACTTTCTTTTCACTAGGACTCAATGGAATGATCATTTCCAGCATTTGCCTCTGTACCATGTTGTTCTGTTGTCTGCAGATCCCCTGATATTCTGGGTTTAGTTGTGGCATTGTGTCATGGTGACATTCTGTATAGTCTGGATATAGACTGAGACCCTTCCACAGCCACTTCTTGCAGCAACTAGAGTCTGTAACACTCCTCTTTGTAGTCTTTTAGACTCTGCAAATTATTCAAGAAGAAAACCCCTTCATACACAGCCTGTTCTGAAAGCTACCTGTGCTGCTGCTAGGCAGGATTGAATGGATCACAATTAGAATTCAATCTCTCCAGTTAAATATGTTAACCAGTGTGATCAGGGAGCGTCCCACCGCTCAGATCCTGCCCCTCCCAGAGCCCTGCTGTGTAAAGCAATTCATTTATATATGAAGGAAACCCCTTCATAATAACACCCTCCCATAACCCTTCTTCTGTAGTCGTGCAGTGACCCATTACTCTTTGGCATGCTGAAAGACCGGAATGACACAGGAGACGGCATGACATTTACACCTTTCACCACCCACACGAACGCCCAGAAACACCCACATCAACTCCCAAAACTGGTACAAGTGACTCCCACAGCCCGCCCTGAAGCTACAGAGGCTCAAAGGATCATGGGACATTTGGTATCAGGACTGGAGAAAGGAGATCAGAGAACTTCAATTCAGCCAGGAGGAGGAGTGACATCTCAGACACAGAAACCTGCTATATACAGCTGAAGGAGGTAAGTTACACACAACTGACAAAAGGGTTGTGATTAATTTACATGCACAATACATCTGTTGTTTTGAGGAGGAAAAGCTGGCGTTCTTCTTTAAGGTTTCAGATGAATGTTAAAGTGTCCCTGTCACCATCTTTCCAGCCACTCACGTTTTCTCAGACAATTTGCTTCTCCCTAGCCACTGTAGGTTTTCTGCCTGAGGTCAAATAGCTTCACCCCTTCTGCATGCTTTGGTTTCTCCCACTACCTTGTACATCCTGTAGTTTTACTCCCTTTTACTCCTAAGGTTCTGCTTTACAATCTGGTCAAGGCACTGTTTGCCTAAATTAGTAGCTGTAAGAGTAACCATAAACTAAGTGTCTGTTTAACCACTTTATTACCATGCTATAGCTGAAGGAAGGCTTTGTTGCTCACGGAGTGCGGCCATGGACGTCCACACAGAAACACGCCCCCTGCAGCTCCTCCAGGGGTGCGCATCTGGAACACTCTGTGATCGCTGTGTCCAATGGACACAGACGACAACCGATCGGGGTAAAGAGCCAATCACATTGGCCCTTTACCATGCGATCAGCTGTGTCCAATCGCAGCTGATCACAATGTAAACAGACTTGCTGGCTATTGGCAGTACTTTCCTCGTGTGCTGTCACATGGTGAGGAAAGCAGAGCCGGTAACTGGCCAGTGTCACAGGTGACATGTACACAGATAATCAGGGCACTGATCATCAGTGCCCTGATTATCGGTTCAGCCCCATCAGTGCTCATCCGTGCTGCCTATCAGTACCCCCTATTAGTGCCCATCAGCGCTGCCTATCAGTGTCCAACAGTGCTGCATATCAGTGCATTCTCAATAGTGCCGCCTCATCAGTGCAGCCTATCAGTGCCCAACAGTGCAGCCTCGTGAGGCAAGTTGTTGATGTGTTTGAATAACATAAGCATGACAATCATAAGGTTGTACGTTTTTGTAAAAAGAATGGTCTAAAAATCCGCAAGATATTAAAATGTACTTTTATTTTAATAACATTTTCTATTTTATTATAGTCCTACTGGCCTTCTTACATCATTTTCTGGTGCAAGAAAGTGTAACCAGTTTCTGTATAATTAATAAACAATATATGCATTAAAAATAGTCTAAAAATTACATAAATCCCTACTGAAGGTGCACTTTGGCTTCCTTTCCTAATTATATTTCTGCAAGTAGAATAATGTTTGCTCTTAGGCCGGTTTCACGCGGCGGTCTCCATATACAGACTCCATTTGCTCAGCGGGGATTGCTCCGCTGATCCCCGTTGAGCCGACGGATGACATTTTCCTCTCTGCACTCTGTGCAGAGACAGATCCTTCAGAGCCCTCGCTGTCCCCTATGGCAAATTGTATGACAATGTGTCATCCGATCCGCAGACGGTTGGAAAAATGGGGTTTTCTTCTGTCAGACTCTTCTGCCAAGACCCTGAAACTGACCTGCAGCATGGTGGCCAAGACCATACAGTGATTTAACAGGACAGGTCCTATTCAGAACAGGCCACGCCATGGTCCACCAAGTTGAGTGGCATGTGCTCAGCATCATATATAGAGGTTGTCTTTGGGAAATAGACGTATTAGTGCTGCCAGCATTGCTGCAGAGGTTAAAGGGGTGGGGGGTCAGCCTGTCAGTGCTCAGATTATATGCCGCCCACTGCTTCAATTTGGTCTGCATGGCTGTCGTCCCAGAAGGAAGCCTCTTCTAAAGATGATGCACAAGAAAGCCCACAAACAGTTTGCTGAAGACAAGCAGACTAAGGACATGGATTTCTGGAACCATGTCCTGTGGTCTGATGAGACCAAGATAAACTTATTTGGTTTAGATGGTGTCAAGCGTGTGTGGCGGCAACCAGGTGAGGAGTACAAAGACAAGTGTGTCTTGTCTACAGTCAAGCATGGTGGCGGGAGTGCTATTGTCTGGGGCTGCATGAGTGCTGCTGGCACTGAGGAGCTACAGTTCATTGAGGGAACCATGAATGCCAACATATACTGTGACATACTGAAGCAGAGCATGATCCCCTCACTTCGGAGACTGGGCCGCTGGACAGTATTCCAACATGATAAAGACCCCAAACACACCTCCAAGACAACCACTGCCTTGCTAAAGAAGCTGAGGGTAAAGGTGATGGACTGGCCAAGCATGTCTCCAGACCTAAACCCTATTGAGCACCTGTGGGGCATCCTCACAGTGAAGGTGGAGGAGCGCAAGGTCTCGAACATCCAGCAGCTCAGTGATATCCTCATGGAGGAGTGGAAGAGGACTCCAGTGGCAACCTGTGAAGCTCTGGTGAACACCATGCTCAAGATGGTTAAGGCAGTGCTGGAAAATAATGGTCACACAAAATATTGACACTTTGGGCCCAATTTGGACATTTTCACTTAGGGGTGTACTTACTTTTGTTGCCAGCGGTTTAGACATTAATGGCTGTGTGTTGAGTTATTTTGAGGGACAGCAAATTTACACTGTTATACAAGCTGTACACTCACTACTTTACATTGTAGCAAAGTCTCATTTTTTCAGTGTTGTCACATGAATGACAGAATACAACTTACCTGGAATTGCACAGAACAGCCCCAAACCACTTCTTCTCTGGTTCCCCGTCGGCACTCCTGGCTCCTCTTATCTGTTCATTCCTCCCATGGAAAGCTGTTTCCCATGGGGGTACTCATGCATGCTGCTGCATCCATTGACACAGACAGCGGGACTTGGCCCCGTCCCCTGCTCCCTCATCACTGGAGTTGATTGACAGGAGTGGGAGCCATTGGCTGCCGCTGTTATCTATCTGCCAAATTAGGAGGGAGACAGCCGCTCTCGTGCACATCGCTGGATCAGATTGGGCTCAGGTAATAATAATGGGGAGGTTGGGGGGGGATCCTGCAGCAGAGAAGGTTTTTTACTTTAATGCATAGAATGCATTAAGATAAAAAAACTTTGAGGCTTTAGAACCACTTTAGCTTCCCAGCATGAGACATGTTTTTTTTTAAATGATTCCCTTTACCACAACATTGATGCAAACAAAGGGGCATAAATACATATTCTGATCATGAATTTTGGATCCTGTGAGTCTCTAAAAGCTTATTACATTATTTAACAGAATTATTCAGCTGTAAATACATAGACTCTGAATCAGGGACAATGTGTCAGAGACTGTACTGACTCTAGTCATTCAAGATATGACCCTGTTCAGGACAATATTTTTCAGCAATGAGTTTGAGACAAACCCTGCTGTGTTATATACTTTGTATATACAGTCAGGTCCATAAATATTGGAACATCGACACAATTCTAATCTTTTTGGCTCTATACACCACCACAATGGATTTGAAATGAAACAAACAAGATGTGATTTAACTGCAGACTTTCAGCTTTAATTTGAGGGTATTTACATCCAAATCAGGTGAACGGTGTAGGAATTACAACAGTTTGTATATGTGCCTCCCACTTTGGTGGTGGTTTATAGAGCCAAAAAAAATTTGAATTGTGTCGATGTCCCAATATTTATGGACCTGACTGTACTTTGTATTTCCTGCCTAAGTTCATTTTCTTATAGGATGTCTTTATTCTGATTTAAACATGTTCTGTTTAAATCGCGGTATCTAGCTCTCATTATTTAAAGACATAACACTTTCTCATCACAGATATTCTTTTGCCTATACATAATTTTTCCTAATGATATCTCTATAATAAACCATATGTAGGGATCTACTGTCTTCTACTCTTTGTAAGTGGCTCTGCTGCTTAATGTTCAAACAGATTATTTATGTACATAACTTCCTGTCTCTGTGTCTGGGTCACAAACCCCAGAAGGAAGAAGTAGAGAGAGAGACAGAGAAGTTAGCCACATCACTTTATACTTTATACACATAGGGGCTGCTACTGCTGCTGGATTTTCAACCACACCAGAAGCAGAGACTATTAGTCAAGTTCTATGAGCTAACGTTTATATAACGTATGTTCATATATTCTAATAGTTTACTTTCAGCTGCCCATAGCTTCTTGAATGTGTATCTCAATATTTGTGACAGATTTATCTCTGTCCTATTATTATTATAATACACCATGCCAGATAGCTAGGTCTGTGCTATTGTATGTGTGTAGTGGTCACCTTCAAGTATAATAGTATAGGTGAACATGTTTTTTGCAATAGAGTTTATATGCAGTTTCTATCATTTTAGTTAACCCTGTCCCCCCCTGGTCTGGGATTCTATAGCTAATTTTAACTTAGGCCTAAAAACCAGCATAGGTTAGAGCCACGTTTGGCAACCAATGGCCACATCTAATCGTTAGAGGTCAGGTTGCATGGCAGATTAGAAACTACTAAGGACTTAAGAGCAGAGTAGGTAGTCTGACTCTGAGTTCCAGTGCCACAGCAAGCTTTCTGCGTGTGAGAAACTGCATTCCAGGCTGGCTGGATAACGGCTGGAAGGTCTCCCCACAGAAGATCTTTTCTTCAGGTCCCTGACACCAAGATGAACACTGCATCACAATCATCCTCATGGGCCCCTGCAACTTGACTTTGTTGCAACATTCATCTAGAGGTGTCTCTATTAAAAACGACATGGTATATACACAGGTATATATGCATTATTCCACCAGAACTCTTGGTGGGTCTTTTGCTTATAATGCCTGTTTGTACATTAGATGTATGCACTATTGATAATGGTTTCCTATATAAAATGTGTATTATTTCCATACTGGTGTGGATCCATATACTAATGGTTAATGCTATCTGCTGGCTGCAGTAGTTCCTCTTCTCTTAATTATTTTGATTAGATTACCGGTTAACCACTTCCTTACCGGCGTATAGTAAAAATACGCCGGCAAGGTGGACTCCCCATCCTAAGTGGACGTCATATGACGTCCTCTTGTTTTCGCCGCTTTGCGGGCCCTCAGGGGCCCGCATCGCGGCGATCGGGGACCGGCCGTGTCCCTCGGGACCCCGGCCTTCCGTGATCGGGGTAAAGAGCCAATAAAATTGGCTCTTTACCGCGTGACCGGCTGTGTCCTATCACAGCCGGTCACTGACAACAATGGCGACTGAGCGGCGTGCACGCCGCTCGCGCGCGCCCCAGGGGGCGCGCAGCGCGGCGATCGGGGGGCGGGCTTGTCCCTCGGACAAAGCCCAACCCCGATCACGGTAAAGAGCCAATAGTATTGGCTCTTTACCACGTGACCGGCTGTGTCCAATCACAGCCGGTCACAAAATGACGAGAATCCGCGGTAACGAGCTGTTAC
>BLSH010152934.1:131954-142714 GCA_018402905.1 Glandirana rugosa
GACGCATTTAACTGCCGCGATATATTCATGGATTTTATTATTATTATGAAAGTTACTGGGGACAAGTGTATACTCGCAAAACAGCGGACTTCACATTTTTTCATGTATTTGAAGAAAAGCCGTCTAATGTTTGTAATAAATCGTAGTATCTGAAGTTATCTTTACGGACTGAACTCGTCTTTTGGCGAACATTTTCGAACATTTTGCGGACATTTTACGAGTTTCTCGTCGAGAGGTGGGATTAAAGGAGAGGGAGAGGAGGGGGATCACGAAATTTATGTACTTTTTTACACTTCAGGCGACAAAACGCTCATATGTGAACAGGGGTCATTGAAAGTATTATTATTATTTTAGGTACTTATATAGCGCCGTCAATTTACGCAGCACTTTACATAGACAGGATCTAATTTACCTAATTTATACATTCATATATATATTTTACATTCACATCAGTCCCTACCCTCAAGGAGCTTATAATCTAAAGTCCCTAACTCACATTCATACATATACTAGGGACAATTTAGACAGGATCTAATTTACCTACCAGCATGTCTTTGGAGTGTGGGAGGAAACCAGAGTACCCGGAGGAAACCCACGCAGGCACAGGGAGAACATGCAAACTCCAGGCAGGTAGTGTCGTGGTTGGGATTCGAACCAGCGACCCTTTTGTTACCAGGCGAAAGTGCTACCCACTACACCACTGTGCCGCCCACAAGCAAAAATGAATGGGATTTTGCTTGTTGGAGGTTTTGGAACTTTAGAGATGGGCATTTTACGAGCTGAAAATGCTCAGGTGTGAATGGGGCCTTAAAAACATAGCGTGGGTATTGTTTAGAATGGAGGTGAGCTTCTTGTGCACCATCATGCTCATGAGCCCATGTTTAACTACCATTAAATGAATAAATGGTTGGCTAAACGCCCTAGCCAAAGTATGCCGCACAGCTAGAAACACTAATCTCGCTAGCATCCTCTGGTGCTTATTGAGGATTAGTATTGGTTCATATAGAAGGGCTTCCCAGGAGTTACATGGTAAGTAAACATTAAGGATAGACCCGAGCATTGCAAAAACTCCAGAACCAGGCAGCCTTAGGGCAGGTTCACCATACATGGAATACAGTATTGCATTCCCTGCAGCCACGGAAACACATGGGGGATATATCCTGGTGGGCTCGATACATCAGCATCACCGGACCTACCCCAAATCAAATCACAATCATACTCACTGATTTGCGGAGGTGGAGTCGAGGAAGGACAGCCAGCAGCGGATCCAGGTTGAACGAACGTGGCAGCATCATCCGTGGGAGGGGGCGGCATAGGGCCACAACATCCAGCTCCTCAATGAATGGCATTGACAGGAAATGCAGGATGATGGTGCAAAGAAAGATCCAGGGGTGGAGCTTCAGCCACCAAAGAGCCCGGGTGACAGCGGACAGCAGCTGTGCAGCAGCGAAAGCAACCGGTGTCCCCAGGAGGAAAACCCAGGGTATGTGCAGTCAAGACACTGGTAGAGGCATGGGAGTCTCCCGCCCTGCTGGGTGCGGGGAGATGAGTCCAAACAACCATCAGAGGCCAGGCTGTGGTGGCAGGCGTTGGATGCACAGCTCCCGCCCAGCCGAGCACAGGGAGACATCGATCGGCAGCAGTCCAATGCAAGGGAGCAGTGTCAGGCGAGATATTGACATCACCCGCCCAGCCGGGCACAGGGAGATGTGGGGGTGCAGCAGGCCAGGGCAAGCGTGTGGATGGCACATTTAAATCTCCCGCCCGGCCGAGCGCAGGGAGATAAGGGGCAGCAGGAAGAGACAGATTCACTGGAACCATGCGCACTGAGGAATTTCCCGTCCTGCCGGGCGCCAGGAGAGGAGTGCAGGGGGCTGACAGGGAACCAGCATCCAAGGCACCTGACGGCATCACAGGGGGGCATGAGCGGGAAGCAGCCACATGGGAGTATCCACGTGTAGTACCGCCAGCTCCTGCCCAGCCGGGTGCAGGGAGAGTGGGGATGAACACATCACTGTTGCTGGAGCCTGAGGGGATGACACCGTAACTGTCTGGGCCATGGCACCAGCCTGGCCTGGCACTGGGAGCCGCACTGAGGGAACTGCAGCAAACGGAACCCTGGCAGACCACCAGAGGGCTCTAGGGCTCCTAGAATGAGCTGGGCGGGAGGAGGCCTCATCTGCAGGTGGGGAGACCTGCCGGGAAGGACCCCGGTAGTGACGGGCAGAAGGTCTGGACACAGCAGGAGGAGCGGGGCCTGAACCAGGCGCACCAGTGGCTCCATAGGAGCAGCGGGAACAGTCAGATGTATAAGTCATCCTAGAAAGGCTAGAACTCAGGCGGGAAGGTGGGTGTGAGCACCTCCGGGCCCTGGAGGCAGGGGGCCCCGGAATCCACCAGAGGTAGGGGAGCCGGGGCGAGCGATCTCAAGGGTGAGAAGGAAAAAGAGCCAATCAGCCTGACCTTGGTGCTCAAGCTCCTGGACCTTGGACAACAGGAGCTCTGGGTCCATGGTGAAGGGACAGTCTCTGGGGCAGCTCTTCCAGCCACGTTGCTTCCTAGAAGACCCAGAATTCCCTGGGGCAGTACCTTTTATGAGCTCGGGCCCAACCCATCCCCCATGGCTTCACTCAATCTTGACTGATGCCCAGCATCTGGCCATGCCCCCATCAGTCAAGGCTCTCCTTCCCTAGGGGGCTCAAGAGGCCATCATTTTAATGAGGTGAACCAAGATCAACATCCTGGGACCTTTCAGACAATGGCAGTATCTCTATATTATTTCACCACATGAAGGACAGAGGGGAAAAAGTTTTCTCTATACTCCAATGTGATGAGAAAAGAATAAAAAAGAATAATTCAAGACACCAAGAAAATTAATACAACTGCTAACTCTAAAAATATGTTGACACTTTACAGTGTACAGTGGGGATCGAAAGTTTGAGCACCCCAGGTAAAAATTTGTATTAATGTGCATAAAGAAGCCAAGGAATGATGGAAAAATCTCCAAAAGGCATCAAATTACAGATTAGACATTCTTATAATATGTCAACAAAAGTTAGATTTTATTTCCATCATTGACACTTTCAAAATAACAGAAAACAAAAAATGGCGTCTGCAAAAGTTTGGGTACCATGCAGAGTTAATATCTTGTAATGCCCCCTTTGGCAAGTATCACAGCTTGTAAACGCTTTTTGTAGCCAGCCAAGAGTCTTTCAATTCTTGCCCATTCTTCCTTACAAAAGTCTTCCAGTTCTTTGAGATTTCTGGGCTGTCTGTCACGCACTGCTCTTTTAAGGTCTATCCATAGATTTTCAATTATGTTGAGGTCAGGAGATTGTGAAGGCCATGGCAAAACCTTCAGTTTACGCCTCTTGATGTAATCCCCAGTGGATTTCGAGGTGTGTTTAAGATCATTATCCATCCATTTGTATAAGCCTTCCTCTCTTTAACTTCAGCTTTTTCACAGATGGCATCAAGTTACCATCCAAAATTTGCTGAAATTTTATTGAATCCATTTTGCCTTCTACTCGTGAGATGTTCCCTGTGCCACTGGCTGCAATACAACCCCAAAGCATGATTGATCCACCCCCATGCTTAACAGTTGGACAGAGGTTCTTTTCATTAAATTCTATGCCCCTTCTTCTCCAAACGTACCTTTGCTCATTCCGGCCAATAAGTTCAATTTTAACCTCATTGGTCCACAGAACTTGTTTCCAAAATGCATCAGACTTGTCTATATGTTCATTTGCAAAGTTCAAACACTGATTTTTGTGGTAAGGACGTAGAAGAGGTTTTCTTCTGATGAGTCTTCCATGAAGACCATATTTGTACAAGTATCTCTTTATAGTGGAATAGTGTACCACAACTCCAGTGTCTGCCAGATCTTTCTGGAGGGATCGTGCAGTCAAACGTGTGTTTTGAATTGTTTTTCTCACAATCCTGCAAGCTGTTCTGTCTGATATTTTTCTTGGTCTTCCAGATCTTGCTTTAACTTCCACTGTTCCTGATGACTGCCATTTCTCATTTACATTCCAAACAGAGGATATTGATATCTGAAAACACTTTGCTATCTTCTTATAGCCTTCTCCAGCTTTGTGAGCGTCAACTATTTTCAGTTTCAGGTTTCTAGACAACTGCTTAGAAGATCCCATGGTGCTGATTTTTGGGGCAAGGTCAGATGAGTCTGGGCATTTAAAACCTTTGAGATTGACATCACCTGGTCTTCCCAGACGATGATTGAAAACAATCCATGACACTGGCAGGTCTCAGCCTTGCAAAGGGGGCAGTGCATGCTATAAATTCTGCAGGGTGCCCAAACTTTTGAAGACACCATTTTTTTGTTTTCTGTAATTTTGAAAGTGTCAATGATGGAAATAAAATCTAACTTTTGTTGACATATTATAAGAATGTCTAATCTGTAATTTGATGCCTTTTGGAGATGTTTCCATCTTTCCTTGGCTTCTTTATGCACATTAATACAAATTTTTACCTGGGGTGCCCAAACTTTCGATCCCCACTGTATACTGATATACACAAAACCCAATTATGAATATTAGTATGTCTATATATGAATGCAACCTCTACAGTTCATCATATGCTAAAATGAAACTGTTGACAATATTGGGGTTTATTTAGTTTTGATGAAAATGGACCAAAAGGAACCTCACTGTTTCCATAGACATAACAGTAAATGAAAGACATGGTTATGACCCAAAATATCATATTATCTAAAACTGGTTCAGTCACAATATTATCGTATGCTTGTTTATTGGTAATTCCATTATATACATTTAGTGCGTTGGAGTTTATCATCATTGCAGAAATATTGTATGTGTGCTGCCATAGTCATAATCAATTAGTAGTTTAAGTATGCAAATTATTATGTATATATTATGTATTGTGGGAGATTCGCTTGTGGGGATCAGCTTTACTGAAGAAAATGGTCAGCGTGCAGGCAAAATTCTTGAAAATCAGGTTTATTTAGAAAATAGGTTTGCAGGGTAAAACAAACAAAACAGAAAATAAGTCCTTGCTGTCCGGCACTAAACTAAACAGTACAGTTTCCTCATCATACGGTGTGGGGCTGGCCCCTGACACCCACAAAACATTAGCCAAAATGCAAACCTTGTCTTATTAAAGTCCAAACAGGCACAGAGCTCCCTCAGATTTCCCCTCTGAGTTCCAGGTCAGAGTTACAGTGAGATCTCTTCCTGATTATTTAAGCCACCTGCTGGTGGACCACAATCTCCAGACCGTAACCAGCCCTGCCACGGTGGCTGGTAAAATCTGGACCAGACTCCGTTTAATCCAGTCCAAATGAACGCATACAAAGCGGCAGGTAACGTCCATCTACCACTTTGCCTCGCATACCCTCACAGTATATATATATATATATATATTTATATATATATATTGTGACAGCAGGCAGGTAAAATCACCTGGTTGCATCCAGGATGGCAGGTATATTTGTCCCAGGTTTAGACTCTATGCTGATTTCTACTACTAGGGGGAAGTGCTGAGAGTCTTGCAGGGGTAGAGGTAATGAGCTGCACCTAGCTGGCAGACAGGGAAACCTACAAAGTTTAGTAAGTGGCCAAGTTGGCAAGGATTTATTTTGATGTTTGTTTTTGTTATGCTATTTTTCCACAATTGTACACTTGTGTTTTCCTCTACAACTGCTGTTTTTCTGTGCCTGTTATGTGTAGTGCACCCTCCCAGGGGGTCACACACACCCGCCGCCGAGCTAACCCCCTTACAGTTGGTGGAGGAAGCCAGGGGCAGTTTTTTTGAAAGGCCAGCATGGAAGAGTTACTGAGACAGCTTGCTGTAGCAAATGCTAACCAATAACAAACAAATGCTAGTCTACAACAAGCAAACTCTAATCAGCAGCGAGCTCACCAGCAAAGTATGGAAGCACAGCAACAAGCCCAGCAGCAATCTGAGGCTCGCTTATTTGAGCTGTTGCAGAAGCAAGAGCAGAGACTCCAACAGCAAATAGATGCCATAACACAACAGCATCCGCAGACCAGTGAGGCAAGTGGTTTGATTAATACGTCATTACTTTGTGTGAGCCGTTTACTGCAAAAAATGACTGGGGAGGATGATCCTGAAGTGTTTTTGACCACATTTGAAAGGACTGCTGAGAGAGAAAAGTGGCCTAAGGAGCAGTGGGCTGGACTGGTGGCTCCTCTATTAGCTGGGGAATTGCAGAAAGCATATTATGACTTAGAGCTGGACCAAGCAAAAGACTATGTTGTGCTAAAAACAGACCAGGGTAATGAAAGAGTCAATACAAGTTGTTCAAAGTGACACAATTACGTACATCGGTGTACCACCCTCAAACAGATGGGTTGGCCGAAAGGTTCAACAAAACCCTAAAACAAATGTTAAAAAAGGTGGTGAATCGAGATGGAAAGGACTGGGACTGTTTATTACCCTACTTGATGTTTGCTATTCGGGAAGTACCACAATCCTCTACCGGGTTCTCGCCCTTCGAGTTACTCTTTGGGAGACACCCAAGAGGGCTGTTGGATATCGCCAAGGAAACTTGGGAAAGTGAGAGTTCTCCCCACCGGAGTGTGATTGAGTATGTCACCCTGATGCAAGATAGGATTGCACAGGTAATGCCAATCGTCAAAGAACACTTGGCCCAAGCGCAAGTAGCACAGCAAAGGGTGTACAACCGTAAGGCCAAAACCCATACTTTTTCCCTAGGGGATAGGGTGTTGGTACTCATCCCTAAGGTCGAAAGCAAATTGCACCTAGCTGGCAGAAAAAACGTTTAGTAAGTGGCCAAGTTGGCAAGGATTTATTTTGATGTTTGTTTTTGTTTTGCTGTTTTTCCACAATTGTACATAGTATAAATAAACCACACTTGTGTTTTCATCTACAACTGCTGTTTTGCTGTGCCTGTTTTGTGTAGTGAACCCTTCCAGGGTGTCACACACACACCCGCTGCCAAGCTAACCCCCTTACAGTATATAGTTATTTTTCTTTCCATGTGTAGAACTAATATTTTGATTGTTATATATGAAGTCCAACTTCTGATAGTTAAAAAAGAAAGAAATTATCATATATTAGGGAAAATAACTACTGGCCAAGGGGTGTAATGCATAAGCAAATACAGATTTGATGATTAAATCAATTCACCAATCAGAAGAAGGTTCCACCTTCGTCGCCGGGTTTAGTCAAATTTAATGAGTGTATGGTTTGCCACTGAATAAGATGGCTAGAGGACACAGACAGGGGGATCATCTAACGTCAGCTGAACACACAAGGAACCTCATGAGACACCATTTTGGGAAGGCAACTACAACCAGTAATCAGCAACCATTCTAGGAGAGTCTGCCAAGTAGCCATTTAAGTGCAATTATATTTTCAAAATTTCTCTTGATTTGCTACCCCATTAGGTCTCCTAACACCCCACAATTTGGTCATTTTTAGTTGTATGATTGGCCTAACTCTAGACGAACTTCCCCCAGTAATTCGACTGTAGTAGGTTCACAGGTCAAGTTAGTCAAACACAGATTACTAGCTGCCAAATTTTATCCAATCGGTTAGATCTAAAGGGGAGCAAAAATCATTATTGTCTCACTGACCGGTATATAACTTTCGGTAAACAGTTAGTGTTCAAAGCTTGTTGCAAAATTGTAGTGTCTGTGTTTGCTTATTAATCAAACTATTATTGGTGTTTGTAAAGTCACTTTTTGTAAATAAATAATTTATTTTCATCTCTAGTTCAATCTGTTGCATTATTTCAAAGAATTTTGCATTGGCTAAAAATTAACTCAAATTAACTAATCATTCAGGCATTCCCTGACACAACATAACACAGGAAATGAACCTCACTCTGTAACTAGATGCTCACTCTCGCTCTCAGGGGCCCCTCTACATCTCTCCCATGACTCTCAGGCTAGGTCCCTAGGCACTCTGTGCCACAAGTCTGGCCCTAAAATGCAGGGAGCCAGCTGCTAGTGAAGGGGACGAACACCACAAACCTTCACTACAAGAGTAACCATCACCCCAGGCCAGTCATCCATTCCCTGGCTGGTTGGCTACTTAAACTTTGATATATATTTCAATTTGTTGTTTTTTTTAAAGAAAAGTATGGGCTTTTGAAAAAAAAAAACATTTATACTCACCTAGATGGATGCAGCATTGATCCGATACTGCATCTGTCCCCTGCCGACTCTAAGACCGAGAACCAAGTAATTAAAGACCACTAATTGCTTATTTTTCAGCCTTCAGTGAACAGAGAGCCTGTGACTGTCAGTTCCCAACTCTTTTCTCTGCCCATCCAGTACTCACTGAAGTGCTGGGCTGTGGAGAGGGCAGGAGTGGCTGACTCAGGCTCTAAGTGGCTCGCTGAGAGGCTGAGCCAGCTATCGGTCCAGGCATGTGGGTGGATTCCAAATGTAAAGTCAGGATCTTTCCCAAGCCTGGCTCAACTGAGTGACATCAGCCAACAGCGGACTTTAGCCCCATGTCGGCTGAAAATTGGTCACAGGAGTGCAGTTTATAGCTTTGGCTATACTTCTCCTTTAATCCTCCCATTCACCACAGCAGTCCTGTCAACTGTACATCAGTTTTGTTCAAGAAAATATCTGAAGTTGTGGCATGAAATGTTCCTTGCCTTTCCTCAATTCTCCTATCAATAGATTTTGCATCGGCATGGGCATCGCTACCCCAATGCCAATTTCACCTACAACATAAGCAAACAGACAAACAGAATGGGGAAGTTTAGAGCTGTCAAATGAGCTCTAATTTGAATTATCAGTTATATCTTGTGAATGCAATATATCAAGTTCCTGGAGCAGCCATAAGTAATTACAGTACCTGTTGGAGGAGTCAGCAAGCTACACTGGGGTCTACATCCAACATCAGACATGTACACAAATTTTTAGATTACAGCAGTGGCCTTTGTCCAGTGCTTGCTGTGACCCACATTTTTGTGCACAGTATGTGGAAAACCTACTCTCCCTAGTACACTATGTATTCTGTCCCTCACTCTGCCCTCATCTATATTTCCAGGAAGGGGAGGGAAAAGTGAGAGTAACTGGTATGTGACTCTGTGAAACTGACATGTGACTTTAGTGACTTGCAGGGTAAAATAAACACAATAACTGACATGTGGCAAAAAAAGAATTGTTTCATAATGAAGATGGGTCTAATTCTTTAGTGTTCTAAAATGTGCTTTTTCATAACTATGATAACGTTTTTATGATTTTAGAAATCCAATGTCCTGATATCAGAGCATTTTTTATTAAGTGCTGCATATGCAGTCTTTGCGCAGGCGTTTTATATAAGATCTGACATCTGGCCCTGGCTAGCCTGCTTAATTATTAAAGGAATTGCTTCACAGCCACATCTCGTTTTTTCGGAGAATAAGAATCTTGTGCTTTCTCTGGCCTTGCGTATTCTCGCCTCTAGCTGCAGCTGGTTTACATAATCAGTCTGGATGTCGCTTTTTATTTTTGCTATTCATTTAGTGAAAATGCAGTAGTCACTGGTAGTTCTAATATAGCTGTTCACTTTAGTAAAAATCAATTATTACTGCAGGGTTGCCAGATCAACCATTTAAACCACAGAGGATATTATACAGAAAGTAGGGTGTTTCTGCAACTACTGCATACACAGAAACACATTACATTTTTCTTTAATAATGATAGCTAGTCATACTGGGAATATAAAGAGATATTTATTTCCCTAGTTGTATCTCTTCTTACTGCAATGAGTAGTGTTTGCAGTTGCTAGGCAAAAGGTCTGATGGTAGTAGAATGGCAATGTATTCATGGGACTACTGATGTTGCCTATCCTTTAGAAGGGTAAGGCCAACCATCTTGGGATGCTTTTGTTTGTGTTGGCTGTCCAGGCCCAAAATTCCAGGCAACATTTTTGAAGACCTCCCAGGTAAAGAGTGGCAGAGCAAGCCTGCTAAAGTTGCTCTCAGCAACTACCAGTGCTATAGTCAAGTGGGATGGCAATCCTCAAAGGCTGTGTAATTTTCCGAGCTAGCATCATGGGGTAGCATAAGAATGCAATTCCTCCTAAAAAAAAAAAAAATATTTTCTCCTCTGCATGTGGAGATCACTTAGCAGTTGCCCTTGGTCCAGTAAATACAATTACATTGATTCTAATAGTGTCATTCACAGCTTTGCTTTACTAGTCTCTGTGACAGCAAGCCTTTCCTCCTCCTCCAATTGTAGTCCAGTAGAAGGAATCTTTTGACCTACTCCTTTGACAGAGGGGTGTTGTTTTGAGGCGGTAAGGAATGGGAATAAAGCAATGAAATAAGTGTACCTAGGTAGGTACTAGAGTGAGGGTTTGTGAGTGTAAGCAAATTTAGACAGGCTAGGCCTGTTTGTTTTTGTTTGATCTGGGCTGGGAGCGGTTCAGAGTAGCAGCTGGTGACTCACAGGCAGCATCATTTAGACCTCCTTCTTCTTATCAGAGGCTGCTGGAAAGTTCTGGAAAGAGAGGAGGAGAGGAGAGGCGCAGCTGTCTGGGGTGTTTTAGGGAGCCCTGACCAATTCCCAGTCTGGATTGGCAGGGGGCAGGCCTCCATAAATGCCTAAGGTCAGCCCATCTGGGGAGGAGTTTCGGTGGAAGAACTGGAGCTGGAGTACTATTCTGTCGGGGCCTTTGAGGGAGCCCCCCCAGTCTGGGGGGTGACCTTGGGCCTAGGGCTCGGGTGCAGGACAGAGCCCTTGAAGAAAGCGTGAAGGTTCTGGACAGGAGGCACAGGAGGCACAGGAGGAGCA
>BLSH010152934.1:154678-166117 GCA_018402905.1 Glandirana rugosa
TAAGAGAGCGACCTTGGGAAAGAAACATGCTATTCCCCCTTGGGGAGACATCACCCAATGGTCTTTGTCAGCCCCTTAGTGTTCCACCGACGGAAACGCCTGCTGGACTAGAAAAAGGAATGACTATCACAACTCGCTTGGGCCTGACATTGCAAGCCCAGGCATGGCTTGAAATCCCACAGGCACCGTGCCTGGGCCTGGGCCTGTAAAGTTTTTAGCAAGCCCAAGCCAGGCCCCAAGACGATAAAATGAGGTGCACAACTCTTCGACGTCCCGTCGGTTAGTTGTTCGCAAAGTGACCAAACGGGAATCTTCGGTAGTGCGAACCCGAACGATTTTTGAAATGTCCGGGTCCGGGTCCGTGCCACGGACACCCTAAAGTTCGGTACGGACCCGAACGTTACAGTCCGGGTTCGCTCAACACTATCAGTAAGGAAAAAGATCAGGTCGTCCGCAAAGGCAGCCACCTTGTGATTCCCCGACTGTTTCTGGTAACCCACTACAGAGGGGTTCCCCCTTATCGTACAAAGAAAGGGTTCCAGCGAGAGAATGAAAATTAGGGGGGACAAGGGACAACCTTGCCTCGTGCCATTTCGAATATTAAAGAAGGGGGACCGGGTTTCATTCACTTTCACTGCCGCCGTGGGGCATGAATAGAGAGAGCGGATCCAGTGGAGCATGGAGGGTCTGAGTCCTATTTGCTTGAGGGTGGCATGCATAAAAGACCAATTTACCCTGTCAAAAGCTTTCTCCGCGTCCATGGACAGCAAGAGAAGTGGTTGACGGGACGATCGAGCAGCGTGGATCAAGTTCACCACCCGAATGGTATTGTCGCGGGGTTCCCGTAGCGGTACAAAACCTGCCTGATCTCTGTGAACCAAGCTTGGGATATATGGTAACAGTCGATTAACTAAGACCTTTGCAAACAATTTGAAGTCTGCATTCAGTAGTGCAATCGGCCGATAGTTCCCGCAGCGTGAAGGATCCTTCCCCTCTTTTGGGATCAGAGAGATGTACGCTCTAAGGGTATCGACCGGGAAAGAGTTCCCCTCAGGAATCAAGTTCCAGGCGGAAACCAAAGGTCGTGACAGCACCTCAAAGAAAACTTTGTAGTAAGCCGGGGTAAGGCCATCCAGGCCTGGGGCCTTTTTGGGTTTTGAATGGGCTAGGGACGTTCCCAATTCCTCGACCGTAATAGGCTCCTCCGACTCTTCCCGCACCCCAGAAGGCAACGCCGGCATGCCGGACGCCGCGATATAGGACTGCGGGGAGGGTCCCCCCTCGGGGGGAGAGTTCGCAGAGGACCTCCCTCCAATATTATAGAGTCCTTCATAAAAGTATTTAAACTCCAAACGCCATGTCTGTTGAAGAAGATAGTTTCTGCCCCTTGGCATTCACGATGTGCGAAATGTGCGTTTTTGTTCGGGGACCCCTTAATGCCCGCGCCAACAGGGTACCGGGTTTATTGGAAAATTCAAACATTGTGTGTTACGCCCAGGCCAGCTTTTGTTTCGTTTTATGGAATGCAAGAGAACCCAGTTCCTCACGAGCCCCAAGGAGCTTGTGGTATGTAGAGCGTGCCAAACTTGCCTTGTGTATACGTTCCAGCTTTTGTATCTGGGCTAAAAGCTCGTCTGAGCGCCGGGCCATCTCCCGCTTGAGTCAAGCCCCGATTTTGATCAACACTCCCCGGACGACCGTCTTGTGGGCTTCCCACACCATCAACGGGTTACCGACAGAGTGCGCGTTGGTGGAGAAATACTCCCGAATGACCGCCAGGAGCTCCGCTCGAACCTCCTCGGACTGAAGCAAAGACTCGTTCAGCCTCCATGAGGGCAGGGTTTTAACTGTTGGGCCCAACTAAAGAGCCAGATGAACTGTGGCATGATCCGAAAAGGAGATCACATCAATGGATGCAGAAACCACCCTGGAAAGGTCATTATGTGGGATAAGGAGGTAGTCCAACCGTGAATATGTGTGGTGGACCGGTGAGAAGTAAGAGTAGTCTCTAGCTTGTGGATGGAGCAGACGCCAAGGGTATGACAAGTGCAGGGCTTGTAGGTCAGTCTTCAGGCGTTTAAGGCGGGAGTACGAGAGATGAGATGCGCCCCTAGAGACATCCAAGAGGGGATCCAGGGCAAAGTTAAGGTCACCCCAAAGACCTTAAATTCCAGGAGCTCCGGGAGAAGTTTCTGCAAAAACTGGGGGGGATCGATGTTTGGCAAGTATATATTGACTAACGTGACCTGAACGTCAGCCACCTTCCCCTTAACGAAGAGGTAACGACTCTGGGTATCTGTCTTAAGAGCCTCAAATGACCACGCGACCGAACTGCTCACTAGGATACTAACTCCCTTGGTTTTGGAGACAGGAGACACACTACGATAAGCCTGGCCTGTTTTATTTGAGACAGGAGGTCCGTCTGTGAAAGAAGAAAATTACCTACCGGCAGGATAGTATCAGGAACAGATAAGTCTTTGGAATCATCGTACATTTGGGATAAAGCATCCGGCTTTGTGTTCTTAGATCTAGGGTGGTACGTAATGTGGAAGGAAAATTGTGAGAAAAACAAGGCCCATCTAGCTTGTCAAGGTCTTAATATTTTAGCGGCTCTTAAATACTCTAAATTCTTATGATCGGTATATATCAGAATAGGATGTTTTGCGCCTTCTAACAGATATCTCCACTCCTCCAAAAGCCGTCTTAATGGCCAACAATTCTGACGTCTTAATTTCTTTCTGCTGAAGAAAGTTTTTGTGAGGCAAATGCCACAGGATGCATCAAATCTTTGGTTCACTAGCGCTGGGAAATAAATGCCCCTACCACTATCTCTGAAGCATCTACTTCGAGGATAAAGGGCAGCTATGGGTCAGGATGACTGAGGATTGGAGCAGGTATAAAAAGTCCCTTTAATGTTTCAAAGGCTTTTTGGGCTTCAGGGTTCCAGCAGAAACGCAGGTTTTGCTTGGTCAGCTGTGTGATGGGGGAAATTATGGTAGAAAATCCCCTGATGCATTTCCTATAAAAATTTGCAAATCCCACAAAGCTTTGTACCCCTTTTTTATCTGTGGGTACTAGCCAGCCAATAACAGCAGACACTTTTTGAGGATCCATCCTAATTCCTGGTGGGGAAATAATTAAGCCCAAAAACTGGATGCTTTCCTGCTCAAATTCACATTTCTCTGGTTTAGCAAACAACTTGTATTGGCGGAGTCTTCCTAGCACACAGTTGGCATGTACTCGATGCTGGTCAAGGGATCCAGAGAAAATCAATATATTGTCTAGATAGACAATCACAAAAATATCCAGAAAGTCTTTGAACACATCATTAATGAAATGTTGAAATGTGGCTGGGGAATTACAGAGCCCAAAAGGCATCACCAGGTACTCGAAATGATGTCAGCCATCAGTGAGGTATACAGAAAGGCCATGTGTCTTTAATTGCAGAGGAATCTTGTGTTGATTGCAAATTAAGATGAGTGGCATTGGCGGATAAGGTTTACAGAATGGTAGGAGCAGAGGATGGATACTTACGAGGACTTTAAGAGGACAGTTGCGGACGTAGTGGCCCGTTTCTCCGCAGCACATACACTGGTCGTTCTGTCGGCGACAAAGTCACTCTTCAGGTGTCAATGCAGGTCGCATCAGTCCTAGTTGCATAGGCTCGGATGCATTAGAATTGCTGGAAACAGGCATGGTCGGAACTAGACTAGGAGAGTCATGGACTGGGGCTCTTGGCATCATCCAGGTAGGCCGATTAGGCTGAGCAGACCTCTCGAATTGACGCTCATGGAGCCGTTGATGAATCTGTATGGCTAGAGTGATTAGTCCTTCAAGAGTATTGGGTATGCCTATCCTAGCAAGCTCATCTTTCAGACCTTCGGAGAGACCCATGTGGAATTGGTGTTGCAGAGCTGCGTCGTTCCATTGGATGTCTGGGGTCCAGCGTCTGAAGTCTGTAACATAGTCTTCAGCCACTCTGTGGCCTTGCTGGAGCGCATGTAGGGCAGCTTCTGTGGTGGTCGTTCACTGTGGGTCATCGTAAAGTTGGGTCATGGCATCAAAGAAGGCTAGCAGAGTATGTATCTGTGCGTTGTTTTCCTCCAGCAGTCTGTGGGCCCAGGTCTAAGGTTCCCCTTGAAGTAGGGTTCCATTGTGTAGCTACGTGTCTGGTCTGCCTAGCTGCAGAAATCTGACAACCTGACCAATCTCCAATCTGGATTGACTGGGGGAAGGACTCCTTAAATGCCTAGGGTCAGTCCAGCTGGGGAGGAGTTTGGGTGGAAGAACTAAAGATGGAGTACTAGGCTGTCAGGGCCTTTGAGGGAGCTCCCCAGTCTGGGGGGGGGGTGACCTTGGGGCTGGGGCTCAGGTGCAGTACGGAGCCCTTGAAGAAAGCGTGAAGGATCTGGACAGGAGGCACAGGAGGAGAAAGTGAGAGGACAGCAGGAGCTTGTACTGCCGGGCAAGTCTTCAGAAGGGAACCACCAGTTGCAGCCAGGAGGGCTGGTGAGTGACATGTGCAGTCAGTAGGACTGGGGAGGCATGCCTGAGAGGACTGGGAGGCTGCCGTCTGAGATGGGTGTGGAACCAGTGATGCGGATTGCAGTGTCATGGGCTAGGTAGCTGTGGCCAGGAGGGCTGGCAGTGCCTGAAGAGGGCTCACTGGGATCAGTAGTCCATCTGTGGGACAGCTAGCTTCAGAACTTTCTATTTTGCTACACAATAGGGACCAGCAGTCTCTCCCTGTAATAAGGCTATTGCTAAGGCCTAGCTGAGCCAGTGCTAGGCCTGACTGTCTCTATATGCTAGCTGTGCCCTGAAGTTCAAGCAAGTGAGTGCTGGAGGAGCTGAGGAGTGATATTCTGCAGCAAGAGTTGTTCAGGAGGAAGAGATGCAGTGTATATACAGGATATATATAGTTTGTCCCAGCAAGTTTGCATCAAACTCTGTTGGGCATCCCATACTTCTGTAGCCGACAATGAACTACAGTTACCTTGTTCCGCAGACCACCCCCCATCATTCTCCATCTATTCCTGTGTCCCTCTAGTCCTGGGCTCCAGTAACTGACATCATATCCTTGAGCCAAGCAGAGACGTCCTGGGATTGTGAAACTATCCTTAAACTACACACCCCAGAGGGCTCTCTGCAACATCAAAGACCTCTGGGGGAAACTATAAAAGGTCCAGCAGATCAGCCCCACGCTCTCTTCTCACAAACAAACAAAAACGCCTTCCTGCGCTTGGAGAGGAGGCCTCTTCCACCCGATAATATGTATTCTTATTATATATATGACTCTGGGTAATGCGCCGCCTTGCTGCCCTGATGAACTAGGGAAAGTCCAGAGACATGTAGCAAAGATAAAGAAACAATGGCGCACTGGCCTAGAGCATTATCCTCAGATAAAATTATTTTATTAAAAAGTTAAAAACATACTCACAAGCGAGCCGTTAAAACAAGCATGTCAAACATTTGTGGAGTCCTTCCAATCCATAACCGTATACACTATGCGGTTGGCCTCTCACACAAAGATGGATGACTAACGCGTTTCAAGGTATCAACCTCTTCATCAGAGCTAGTATACACCAACAGCACCACAACTTTTATAAACCAGATAATGACATACTGTAGTGGTGAGGGTGATACTGCGAAGCCACGCCCCGTTTGGGACGGGTGCTGCACAGGGGGTTACTTGCATGCTCCACCCATATGACACTCCTACCAAGTACACAAATAAACACAAGAATGTATGATCATAATATGCCATGTATCAGAACTCTATAGGAACATGGTTTGTCAGTGATATCCCCAATATATTGATAAATCCTATTAGATGTGTTTTTGCTGTAGCATGCACTGCGCTGCTCTCAGTCCACTAGCAGTGTCATGTGTCAGTAACCTCCGGGAACTGATGCTGTCATGTTAGTGGTGAGGGGAATTATATTAATCCTATTGTCCACTTACCCTTGCCAGTTGTGTACTATGAGACGGCGTCAGGGGAGAGAGGGAGCGCGAGAGGGAGAGAGAAGCAATCAAAAGGCTGCAGATCTCCCCATTGTGTCCCACCTGGAAACCGCTCTGTGTCACTGCGCCATCTGTACTGAAGAGCGCTCACGTGTGTCTGAAAAGCAAGGCAGAGAGGGAGACTGAAAGCTCCCCCTGCGTTCCAGACGGCCTCGCCCACTCTGCTCCTCCCCGTGTGTCTGGATACCGCTTACGTCATCACGCAGGGCCGAAACGAGCGTTACACTCAGCGCTCAGCACTCATGAGATGACTCTGTATTCCAACCGCATTCATTCCCAATCTTTGTGTACTACTTTAGTGCCTTCAATAGAACTTTTTAGCAGCATCTGAGGATCTTTAACTGACAAAGACTTCTTTATAAGGCTACCCAGTGGGTATTCTCGTTGATCTCTTCTAACATCCTCTATAGTCAGTTGGGGCAGTTCTTGGCTGGGCACTTGTATAAAATCACAGTAATATCTTGGCACTCCAGCAGGGGTGACCCCAACAGCTTTTGCCCCTGTAGCCCCCTTATGACTGTGCTCTACTCCTTGGCATACAACGAGTACGCCCTCAAGACGGGGTTGGACACAGCTCTTCTGGCCAGCATCTGTGGTGTAAGGTCTTTGGGAAAGGGCATCTGCATCTCGGTTTCCCACTCCTAGCCGATACTTCAAACTAAACCAAAACGTAGGCAATGCGGCCAACCACAGATGTCCAGTGGCATCTAGTTTTGCAGTAGACAGCAAGTAAGTCAACGAATTGTTATCTGTTTTCACCACAAATGTGGCCCCATATACTGTAAGTAGTCTCGCAGCTTGTCTGCTATGGCCCACTTGAGAGCCAGAAACTCTAATTTGTGCACAGGATAATTCTTTTCGGGGGGGGAGTGAGGCTGCGACTCACGTAGGCCACAGGACAAAGCTTTCCTTCCAATTCCTGATACAACACTCGTCCTAGCCCATCTCAGCTAGCATCCACATGCCATTCATAAGGTTTTGAGGGATCAGCGTAGGCCAACACTAGCGCTTTGATGAGGCTCCCCTTCAAATGTTCAAAGCCTTCTCACACTTTATCGTCCATTGCTTGAATATACTCACGAGGCTTTCTCTGACCCCTGGCATGGGTCTTCTTCGGGTCTTCATCCGTCCGTTTTTGCAATAGCTCATTTAGAGGTTTTGCAATTTGTGCAAATCCTTCACAAATCTTCTATAGTAGGAGCAGAATCCCAGAAATGACCTCAGTCTGGTGGCAGTATTTGATTGAGGCCAGGAGATGACAGCTTCTAACTTTTGAGGATCCGTGGCTATTCTCTCAGTGGAGACCACGTGCCCAAGACAAGTGACAGAAGTCTGGTAGAATTGACAACTTCAGCCCTTCAGCGTGTAACCTCTGGAAGACTTTCTCAAGTCGAGCTTCATGCTCCTCCAACGTCTTGCTAAAAAACTATGATGTCATCCAAGTACACAAGCACCTCTATCAAATTCATCTTGTCCACTGTATTCTCCATCAGTCTCTGAAAGGTGGTAGGGGCCGGTGTTAACCCCTGTGGCATGCGGTTGAATTCAAAGAATCATAATGGGCCAATAAAAGCTGTCTTCTCTCTGTCATCTGGATGCATAGGTATCTGGTAGTACCCACTCTTCAGATCCAGAACACTGAACCACTTAGCTCCTGATAGGCATTGCAGGGTATCTTCTATACGAGGTATGGTGTATGGATCAGGGATAGTTCTCCAATTCAGAATTCTGTAGTCGATACACATCCGAAGGGATTCATTTTCCTTGTGCACTACCAAAATAGGAGATGCGTAAGGGCTCCTGGACTCTCTAATAACTCCTGACTTCTTCAATTTAGCCAGCTGTTCTCGAAGATCTTCCAAGTCACAAGAAGGGATTCATCTAGCTCTCTCTTGGAAAGGCTTGTCTTCACTCAGCCGAATTCGGTGTTGAGCACTCTTGACACAGCCCACATCGAAGTCATTCTTGGAGAACATTTTCTCCCATCAGATTAGCTGGGCTTGGATCCTCTCTTCCCATCTGGGAGACAAAGTGGGATGCTTGACAGTGGGCTCTCTCCCATTCTTCCTCTGGATTAAGTCATTCCCGGTTACTGGGGTAGCTGCACTCACATTCCCAATCACTATACAACACTGACAGGGATTCTTCCCCCACTCCTCAATAATGCCCCAGTGGGCATGATTTCCGGAGCCAGTAAAATGCTTTAAGTGCTTGTTATAGAAGTCCCGATACAAAAATGTCACCTGAGCTCCAGTATCCAACAGCGTTTGAGTGTAGATTCCTTCCAATTGTAACAAAACTATTGGAGAAGGCCTTACGAAGTTCCTTGGCAAATTTCCAGTGGGTGACTCTACAGTCTGAGCCCTAATCAGCTTCTTCAGTGGCTCGACCAGAAAGGTGTGCATTGATCCCCCTTGTTTGTCTTCCCTTCCCTGTGGATTCATTTTTTTTTTTGAACGGACAAGGGAGGGGAAGAAGTAGCAGGAGGCTTTTGCTTCTTCTTTTTCTTTGACTCCTTCTTAGAGTTGGTGCACAGTTTTCCTCCAGGACGCTCAATTAGCTCCTTCACTGAGGTCCCCTGAAGTTTCCCGCCGGCTTTTGGAAAAGCACCTTCTGTAAGGCTCACTTCTGTGAGCAACTGTGGGTTGATTCCAGCTATGGGGCACTTAGCCTGGAAGTTCCCAACTTCTCTGCATCTAAAACATCTCTTGGCCTTACTCGGATGAGGCTTCGATTCTCCTGGTTGAAATTCTTGATCTTCTATTTTCGCTTGAGTTTCCATTACCCGCATCATCGCATGATACATCTGGGTTTGAGCCTGGGCAACTTGGATCATTAGTTCGACTGGGCCCGACTCATTGATTGGCTTTTTAGGGTCAGGACTGGTGAGCCCTCCTTCTTGTGGTTCTATTTCACTATCATCATCTGAGAATCCTGCTTCAGCGTGGGCCACCCGAGCAGCCACTTTCTCTCTCCTTGCTCCACTTGCGCCCAATTCTCTCATTCCTTGGCTCTTCTCCTCCAATAGAGCTTCTTCTTCTCGCTCTTCCCTCATCAGTTCAGGGTACGTTGGGAATATCTACGTTCTCTTCAGTAATAACTTTAAGACAATGGGATGATTGGGGTGGGCCCCTTGCAAGACCCGATCCAGACGAGCTTGATCCGCATCCTTTAGGTCAATACCCTTCTTAAGGATGATATGGTGTAGCATTCTGTCTACTCGAGATATGTATTCGGAGAGTCTCTTCCCCCTTTCTTGATGAGTGTGGTTAAACTTGTACAGCAGATCTGAAATTGTCTTGACTCTTCCGTATACAACATAGAAAGCGTCAATGTAGTCCATAGCAACACAGGTTTTCTTCCCCATTCTCAAATTTTGGATTACTTCGGCAGCTGGGCCTCAAAGACTCTTACTAAGCCACTGTCATTTCACAGCTTCTGGAACACTCCATTCGTCAATTGCCTGGATGGCCTGACTCATCCAAGTCTCAAACTCTTCTTCTCCGATAGGGGTTGGCAGCTACCCTGAGAAGAACCGAAGTCTCTGATAGCCTTGATGTGCGTGTCAACTAGCTGGTTCATGACAGTGTAGAATGAGGCGGGAGGGGCACTGGCCCCGCGGGAGTCTGCCCCAATGGCTCCTAGGTTCCCTCCTTGGGCCCTCAGTGGTGGTTGCCTCTCAACAGTCTCTTCCCCCGCTTTCAGTGGGATCACCCGAGCAATTACCCCTTCAGCCAGGAGTACTTTGTCTTCCCAGAAACAAACAGGTATCTCTTCCTGCCCCTCCATCAACACCCTGACACAGTCCAGAGCGAACTCAACTTCCACAGCCAGAATGTAGGCCCTTTGCTCTGGGGCAAGAGCTCTCACCCACTGCTGAATCTCCTTCTCAGTGCACTCAGTTCCTGAGATGTCCGGAACCCTCCAACCCACCTGACACTCTGGGTTCAGACATCTTCTTGCAGGCACCTTTAACTGACACTCCAACACAAGTTAAATAGATATTCTCTTAGGTTTTACTGGAGTAAAGATATATGCACAAGGGGTTTATTGATCAACTGAGTCCTGGATAACAGCCAAGACTCAGGTGAGGAATCCCCCAGAAAACAGCTTAATTACAGTTCAATAACAGATGTGCGAGATATACATACAGTTGTGCTCATAGGTTTATATACCCTGGCAGAATTGATGATTTCTTGGTCATTTTTCAGAGATTATGAATGATAACACAAAAACTTTTATTTCACTCATGGTTAGTGTTTGGCTGAAGCCATTTATTATCAATCAACGGTGTTTACTCTTTTTGAATCATAATGACAATAGAAACTACCCAAATGACCCTGATCAAAAGTTTACATACCCCAGTTCTTAATACCGTGTATTGCTCCCTTTAATATCAATGACAGCTTGAAGTCTTTTGTGGCATTTGTGGATTAGGCTCTTTATCTTCTCAGATGGTAAAGCTGCCCATTCCTCTTGGCAAAATGCCTCCAGTTCCTGGAAATTGTTGGGCTGTCTTGCATGAACTGCACGTTTGAGATCTCCCCAGAGTGGCTCAATGATATTGAGGTCAGGAGACTGAGATGGCCACTCCAGAATCTTCACTTTGTTCTGCTGTAGCCAATGACAGGTCAACTTGGCCTTGTGTTTTGGATCATTGTCAAGTTGGAATGAACAAGTACGTCCCATGTGCAGCTTCCTGGCTGATGAATGCAAATGTTCCTCCAGTATTTTTTGATAACATTCTGCATTCATCTTGCCATCAATTTTGACCAAATTTCCTGTGCCTTTGTAGCTCACACATCCCCAAAACATCAGCGATCCACCTCCGTGTTTCACGGGCCTTGTTGACTTGTCTGCAAATGTAGCGTATATGGTTGTGGCCAAAAAGCTCAATTTTGGTCTCATCACTCCAAATGACTTTGTGCCAGAAGGTTTGAGGCTTGTCTCTGTGCTGTTTGGCGTATTGTAAGCGGGATACTTTGTGGCATTTGCGTAGTAATGGCTTTCTTCTGGCGATTCGACCTGGCAGCCCATTTTTCTTCAAGTGCCTCCTTATTTTGCATCTCGAAACAGCCACACCACATGTTTTCAGAGAGTCCTGTAGTTCACCTGAAGTTATTTGTGGGTTTTTCTTTGCATCTCAAACAATTTTGCTGGCGCTTGTGGCTGAAATCTTAGTTAGTCTACCTGAACTTGGTTTGGTTTCAACAGAACCCCTCATTTTCCACTTCTTGATTAGAGTTTGAACACTGCTAATTGACATTCTCAATTCCTTGGAAATCGTTTTATATCCCTTTACTGTTTAATACAGTTCAACTATCTTTCCCACAAATCCAATTTGACAATTGTTTTGCTTTCCCCATGACTCAGAATCCAGAAACGTCAGTGCAGCACTGGATGAGGGATGCAAGG
>BLSH010152934.1:166127-182357 GCA_018402905.1 Glandirana rugosa
TTGTGCCTCCACCTAGCGACTACAAAACCCCTACACACTCGATGTTTCCGTGTCCTTTAAACCAGTTTTAACTACCGTTCTACTTACGTCTTACAATAGTTTTTTATGACCTCCTTGTAAACGTAAGTAGTCGGTCCTTCGACGTGTACCCTGCATGAACAAGTAAGGTTGAACTGTTACTAGGTTTTGTGTTCCGGTTCAACTGGACAGTAACCGATGTCGTCTTATTTCACTTCTAAGACCTCACCGGTAGAGTCAGAGGACTGGAGTTATAGTAACTCGGTGAGACCCCTCTAGAGTTTGCACGTCAAGTACGTTCTGTCGGGTTGTTAAAGCAGTATTTTTTGATAACATTCTGCATTCATCTTGCCATCAATTTTGACCAAATTTCCTGTGCCTTTGTAGCTCACACATCCCCAAAACATCAGCGATCCACCTCCGTGTTTTGTTGACTTGTCTGCAAATGTAGCGTATATGGTTGTGGCCAAAAAGCTCAATTTTGGTCTCATCACTCCAAATGACTTTGTGCCAGAAGGTTTGAGGCTTGTCTCTGTGCTGTTTGGCGTATTGTAAGCGGGATACTTTGTGGCATTTGCGTAGTAATGGCTTTCTTCTGGCGATCCGACCTGGCAGCCCATTTTTCTTCAAGTGCCTCCTTATTTTGCATCTCGAAACAGCCACACCACATGTTTTCAGAGAGTCCTGTAGTTCACCTGAAGTTATTTGTGGGTTTTTCTTTGCATCTCAAACAATTTTGCTGGCGCTTGTGGCTGAAATCTTAGTTAGTCTACCTGAACTTGGTTTGGTTTCAACAGAACCCCTCATTTTCCACTTCTTGATTAGAGTTTGAACACTGCTAATTGACATTCTCAATTCCTTGGAAATCGTTTTATATCCCTTTACTGTTTAATACAGTTCAACTATCTTTCCCACAAATCCAATTTGACAATTGTTTTGCTTTCCCCATGACTCAGAATCCAGAAACGTCAGTGCAGCACTGGATGAGGGATGCAAGGCTCTGTCAGGAGTCCAGAAACTCATTGAACCTTTATTCACACACACTAATTACAAGCAAACAGATCACAGGTGAGGATGGTTACCTTTAATAGCCATTTAAACCTCTTTGTGTCAACTTGTGTGCATGTTATCAGGACAAAATCACCAGGGTATGTAAACTTTTAATCAGGGTCATTTGGGTAGTTCTGTTATCATTATGATTTAAAAAGAGTAAACACAGTTGATTGATAATAAATGGCTTCAGCCAAACACTAACCATGAGTTTTTGTATTATCATTCATATTCTCTGATTGGCCAAGAAATCATAAATTCTGCCAGGGTATGTCAATTTATGAGCACAACTGTATGTACAGTGGAATAACAATTATAAAATAAAGCAGGTGATCATAAAGAATCCACTAGTTACTGCAATATGATACCACTCTAAAGGGGAATCCCAGGCCGGCTATTAAACCTTTATGTCCTAATGAGAGACCAGTTAGAATAAGAATAGGATAGGGGCCCTTTAACTAATAGTAACAGCAATATCCAGAGTGCAGACCTGCTATAGTCTTCACCGGCAGTTGGAGCTCTTTAAATTGTATCCAAGAGATGGCACAGTGATGTTAAGGTAAGCAGGACAGCTTAAACTGGCTAGTGATATTCGATAGAGTTGTTCCGGATATGAATGTCTATGTACAGTGTCTTATGTTATACAATAAATTGTTTCCAGGGGCAAGGTATCTGGACACAGTGTCCAAACAAGATAACCAGGTAGGGATTGTGAACGGTGGGCGACGGCCCTCTCGACCAACTGAAGAGCAGGATAGGAATCTCCTGAACAGCAATCTCTGATTAGACGTCCTTCCGTGGAACAAATGGAGATTCGACACGGGCTGGACATGGGCGGTCGTTGGATCCGTCTGATGAGGTGGTGCTGCTGTGATGTCTCGCAAACAGCAAGCAAAGTTGGGCCCTCCGGGGCTGAGCTGGAGTCACTGGATTGCCATGTGGTAGGCCACAGCCCTCCCACACAGCAGCGAGGAGGTGTTCACTCGACGAGGTGTATACACGACTACCTGGAGCTTTACAGCACCACCAGTGACCATCCAGCCCTCGTGCCATCCTGCACTCCAGGACTCCCTGTCTACACTACCAGGGGTCCCGGAATCGGGTGTGTAAGAGCGGTTGTTCCCTGCATAAGACAGACTCCACCACCAGGACCGTGACAGTAATGGACAGCCATGTCCGAGTCTGCACAGGGAACACCCTCTCCCATGGACGAACTGTGCATCCACTTGGCCGGGCTCAAACAAACCATAAAGAACTTGCAGGACGGCTATACCCAGCTGCAGGATCAAGTGTGAGAAGTGCATGAACTCGCTGTACCATCGGCATCAGGAAGCAGAGCTGCAGCGAGCCGTACCATTGTGGCGCTGCCATCGGAGCCTAAGGTCCCCCTACCTGACAAGTTTGCGGGGGATCAGAGCAAGTTCCGGGCCTTTCGCAGCTCCTGTGAGTTGTATTTTGGCCTACAGCCACGCACCTTCTCCTTAGAAGCCACCAATGTGGGCCTGGTGATCTCCCTGCTGCAAGGAGAACCCCAGACATGGGCTCATCGACTCTGGGAACAACGTGCACCCGAAGTGGCTACCCTACAGGATTTCTTTAATGCCATGGCCCAATTGTACCAGGATCCCCATCTTGCAGCCACTGCTGAGGCCACCTTGCATGCCCTGCAGCAGGGCCAGCGCACCGTGGAGGACTACGTTGCAGAGTTCAGGCATTGGAGTGCTGACACCGCGTGGAACGATGCAGCACTCTGCTACCAGTTCCGCCTATGACTATCAGAGCCACTAAAGGATGAGCTTGCCCGTGTCAGGGTGCCCGGCACCCTGGAAGCCTTGATTAACCTGGCTATTCAAATAGAGCGGAGGCTCAGGGAAAGCGGAGCCGAACGTGAAGCAGGCGCTCCTGCGGGATCCCGCCTAACCTGGATGATGCCCCGGGTTCCCAGCCATGTGGCTCCCACACCAGAGCTATCCGCGCCAACGGGTATGCCTGAGCCTATGCAGATCGGCCTCCTGTGCCCATCCCTCACCCCAGAGGAGAGACAGCGACGCCGGGTGCTCAGCCTATGCCTGTATTGTGGTGAACCCGGACACATGGTGAGGACCTGTCCTGCCAAAGCCGGTAAGCGGCACCACCACGCCAACCAGGAGACCACATCTGCCAATCACAATATGTCTCACCTGACTCTGCTTATCTCTTTACAGCGTCCAAGTTCCAGCTATTATTGATTCGGGGGCGCGTAGCTGCTTTATGGACCAGGCTTTTGCTACGCTACACCAGGTGCCCCTGCATTCCAAAGCTCATAATATGACCATCCGCTTGGCTGATGGGACGGCCATCAAATCGGGCCAGGTGACAATGGAGACCCAGCCAATTCCTGTATCCACCTTTGAAGGGCACCGGGAGCTCCTTATTCTTGACGTCATAGCGTCACCCCTGTTCCCCATCATCCTGGGACTGCCTTGGCTCCGGGCACACAGCCCAAACATAAACTGGTCCTCTGGACTTATCCAATTCCCATCTCCCTACTTTGGCCAACACTGCCTGCTTCCCTCCCGGAATGTTGGCCCTTCTCTTCTCAGCTTGGACTCTGAACCAGACCCAGAAACCCGCAAAGCGGTGCCTCCAGTGTACCACGAATACCTGGATGTGTTCAGCAAAAAGGGGGCAGACCAACTTCCACCACACAGACCCTATGACTGCCCTATAGAGTTACTGCCGGGCACAGAGGTCCCTTTCGGTCCCATCTATCCATTATCGGAACCTGGGTTGGCGGCCCTCAAGGCCTATCTGGATGAAAATTTGGCCAAAGGGTTCATCAGGCCATCTACCTCTCCCGCTGGGGCTGGCATCTTCTTTGTCAAAAAGAAAGATCACTCCCTCCGTCCCTGCATAGACTATAGTGAGCTGAATCGAATTACGGTCAAAAACCGCTATCCTCTCCCGCTTGTCCCGGAACCTTTTCAAAGGCTTGGGTCGGCCACCATGTTTACTAAACTTGATCTTAGAGGGGCATACAACTTCATTCGCTTCAGAGAGGGCGATGAATGGAAGACCGCCTTTCTGACTCGTTTCGGCCACTACGAGTACCTTGTTATGCCCTTCGGGCTCTGCAACGCCCCTGCTACATTTCAACATCTAGTCAATGATGTGTTCCCGCGATTATCTGGACATTTTTGTCATAATATACCTGGATGATATTTTAATTTTTTCTCCGTCTCTGGAAGAGCATCGGAAACATATGTGCTGTGTCCTTAGCCGCCTGCGGCAGCATAGACTGTATGCTAAGGCTAAAAAATGTGCCTTTGAGCGCTCTAGCATCCAGTTCCTGGGACTGATCTTGTCCATCTCCGGGGTCACCATGGATCCGCAGAAAGTTACCGCTATCCTGCATTGGCCAGCACTTGTGGATAAAAAAGGGGTCCAACGGTTTGTCGGATTTGCAAATTTTTATAGAATATTTATTGAGGGATTTTCGGCAATCATCGCCTCCATTACTCTCCTCACAAAGCAGGGTCAGCGGTTCCATTGGTCGTCCGAGGCGCAGGAAGCCTTCCAGGCTTTGAAAAGACTTTTTACCACAGCACCCATCTTAAAACATCCGGATGCCACTCTGCCCTATGTTCTGGAGGTAGATGCTTCGGAGACGGCTGTGGGAGCAGTCCTGTCCCAGAGACGGGGAGCACTCCTTCATCCGGTGGCCTTCTTCTCCTGCAAGCTCACTGCTCCGGACAGGAATTATGATGTCATTATGAGACAGGGAGCTGTTGGCCATCAAGGCCGCGCTGGAGGAATGGCGCTATCTGTTGGAGGGAGCCCAGCACCCCATTCTGATATATATGGACCATAAGAATCTCGAATACCTCCGCACGGCCAAAAGTCTTAGACCTCGCCAGGCCCGCTGGGTGCTTTTCTTCTCCCGGTTCCAGTTCCACCTGAACTACCGTCCAGGGGCAAAAAACAGTAAACCGGATGCCTTATCCTGCATGTATGTGGAACCCGGAACAGCTGCTCCTCCAGACACCATCCTTCACCCCAGGAATTTCCTTCTCACACAGGATGACTTGCTCTCTCAGATCCAAAGAACTTCTGCCTGTTTATCTGCATCCCCTGGACAAGGACTAACCTGGAAAGATGGTCTCTGGTGGCACCACAACCAGATCTATGTACCTAAGGAGCTACGTCCTGCTATCCTCAAGGTCCATCATGACCACAAACTTGCCGGGCACTTTGGCTCCAGGAAGACCGCTGTGCTTATACTGCGCTCGTTCTGGTGGCCACTGCTTTCTGAAGACTGCCTAGCCTATGTCCGCTCTTGTGCTACTTGCGCCCGAAACAAGACAGACAAAACCAAAGCCTGGGGCCTCCTGAAACCTCTCCCCATCCCGGACCGACCATAGTCCACGATTTGCATGGACTTTATTGTGGAGTTGCCCCCAGCTAAAGGATATACAACCATCTTTGTGCTGGTCGATAGGTTAACCAAGATGGCACACTTCCTCCCAATGAAGGGCACACCCACGGCAAAAGAAACATCGGAAATCTTTATTAAAGAAGTCATCCGGCTGCATGGTGTTCCAGTGAACATAGTGTCCGACCGGGGGTGCAGTTCACCTCTCGGTTCTGGAGAGCTCTCTGTGCTGCCGTGCTGCCCTGGAGATTGATTTGTCCTTTTCCATCGCTTACCATCCTCAAACCAATGGCCAGACCGAAAGGACAAATCAAACATTGGAACAATATCTCTGCTGTTTTTCTGCCTACTCTCAAGACGACTGGTGCATGTTGTTACCCCTGGCGGAGTTCGCATACAATAATTTAGTGCATTCTGCTACCAAGAAATCTCCCTTCTGGGCCAACTATGGGTTCCACCCCACCGTACTTCCTAGTCTAGCAGTGGAGACTACGATACTAGCGGTACAGGAATCGGCACAATTTGTCAGGGCTAATTGGAAACTCCTACAAGAGACACTTTCCCGGAAACAAGAAGCCACCAAAGTGGCCTTTGACAAAAAGAAACGGGGTGAGCTCAATCTCCAACCCGGTGACAAGGCCTGACTCTCAACTAAGAACCTGAAGCTCGCATACCCATCTAAAAAGTTGGGTCCACGGTTCATCGGTCCTTTCTTAATTAGTAGGAAGATCAACCAGGCCTCTTATGAGTTGGAGCTCCCCTCGTCTTTATGGATACAACCAGTGTTCCATGTGTCCTTATTGAAGCCGGTGGCTCCAGATCCCTTTCCCAATAGAGCTGTAGCTCATCCGGCCCCCGTTCTGATTGATGGAGAAGAGGAGTTTGAGGTCGATTGGATACTCAACTGCAGAAGAAGGGGTGGCGGGGTCCAGTACCTGGTGAAGTGGAAAGGCTACGGGCCAGAAGAAAGCTCATGGGAGCCCGAAGCTAACCTCCACGCCGACGACTGTATCCAAACCTTTAAGGATAACAATCCCGCCAAGCTGGGCATCCGGAGGCTGCCCTTGGGGGGGGGGGGCAGTGTTAGGAAAAGACTGGCCATATTTCTGTGCCTGAAGTACCTGGCCTTTTTCTGCACTTTTTGCCGTTTTGGGCGCGTGTGCCGAAAACAGTGCCAAACAATGCTATTTGAGCTTCCTGCACCTGTCAGCAAGTGCTGTCCATTCTACAGCGTCTGACTACCTGTGAGCCTCAGCTCTGTTCCCTGAGACCTGTTCCTGTATTGTTCCTGCTCCTGTGATCCGACCCGGCTTGACCTGACCTGCTAATTACCTGCCTGCACCGACCACCCCGGCTATCCACGACCATCCATTTGCCTGACCCCTCTGTACTTTGTCGCCAGCCTGTTAACGAACCCTGCTTGGACCTGACCCTTTTGTGCCTCATCTGCCCGCCAGTTGCTGACCCAGCCTTCACGACCATCCATCTGCCTGCACGACTACCTGGAGCTTCACATCACCACCAGTGACCATCCAGCCCTCGTGCCATCCCGCACTCCGGGACTCCCTGTCTACACTACCAGGGGTCCCCGAATTGGGTGTGTAAGAGCGGTTGTTCCCTGCATAAGACAGACTCCACTACCAGGACCGTGACATTTATGTTTATCCCAAGCATGTCTGAAGCCATTTACTGTTGACTGACTCACAACCTCTATTGGTAGTTTAATCCAATCATAAACCACCCTTTTAGTAAAATAATACTTTCTAAGATTAGTTTTGAACTTCCCTCCAGTTAGCTTGATTTTGGTTTCATATTGAAAATGCTGCCCTCCTGAACCTTATTCACCAACTTGATGTATTTTAAAGGTTTCAATCATGTCTCCCCTCTCCCTTCTTTCCTCCAGACTGTACATATTAAGTTCCTGATGTTGCTCTTTATATGTTTTATCCCCCAGACATTTAACCATTTTTATTACCTCTGAACTCGTTCTATCTTATCAATATCTTTTTGTAAGTGAGGTCTCGAGAACTGGACACAGTATTCTAAGTGAGGTCTCACTAAAGATCTTTAACCAGTTGCTGACCACCCACCATGGTTTGAGGGTGGCAACATGGTTCGTTATCGTGAAACGACGCCATGTGACGGCGACCGCGAGAATGAGTATTTTTAGCGCGTGCGCACCACCTGAGGCGCGATCGTGCGCTCACTGTGTTCCGGGGGGGGCCAGGGAGCAGTTAGGGCAGACTAGATCTCCGGTGGCTACCCGTGATGGCTCCCCCACAGTGAGAGAACGGAGGTCCGTTTATGTAAACACAGATCTCAGTTCTGACAGAGGGGGAAGGGATGTGATCACAGGATTCCTGTATATGGAAGCCATGATCACTCCCCTCCCCCTGCCAGCCCAGCCCCCATACAGTTAGAACACACTGAGGGAACACAGTTAACCCTTAGAGCGCCCCCTCTAGGTTAACCCCTTCACTGCCACTGGCATTTACACAGTAATCAGTGCATTTTCATAGCACTAATCGCTGTATAAATGCCAATGGTCCCAAAAAAGTGTCAAAATGGTCCAACATGTCCGCCGCAATATCGCAGTACCGCTAAAAATCGCAGATTGCCGCCATTACTAGTAAATTATAAAAAAAAAACCCTATAAATGAATTCTCATCATTCTTAATTTTTGCGCAAACCAATCAATAAACGCAGATTGCAATTTTTTTCACCAAAAATATGAGGAAGAATATAAATTGGCTAAAACTGATGAAAAAAAATGTTTTTTTTTATATTTTTTTTGGATTTGTATTTTAGCAAAAAGTAAGAAATATTTTTTATTTTTTTGCAAAATTGTCGCCCTTTTTTTTGTTTATAGCGGTGATCAGAAATGACGCTGATACATCCCAGAATTCTATTTGCTTTTCTCACTGCCTGGTCACACTGCTCATTTTGCAATCATCTGAAATAAGCACCCCCAAAACTTTTTCTTCTGTAGTGCTGGCTAACACTGTACCCCCAATGTTGTACTCTCTAAGGGTATTCTTTTTCCCTAGATGCATTATTTTACATTTAGAAATATTGAACTGCAGTCTCCACTGCTTTGACCAATCTTCCAGCAATGCCAAATCATGTTCCATGTTACAGACACCTCCAGGGATATCAACCCTATTACACACCTTTGTATCATCAGCAAAGAGACATACCTTGCCCAACAAACCTTTAGTTATATCACTTACATAAAGGTTAAATAGAACAGGACCCAGTACCGAGCCTTGTGGTACCCCACTACTGACTGGTCTGTGTTCTGAGTGAACCCCATTTACAACCACACTCTGGGATCTATCCTTTAGCCAACTGCATATCCACTGAACCACCCAAGGGTTAAGTCCTAGCTTGTACAACTTTTGTATTAGATCCTTATGTGGAACTGTGTCAAATGCCTTGCTGAAATCAAGATACGCTATGTCCACAGCACCACCCTGGTCCAAAACACTGGTAATAACGGTGGCTGGTTGGCAAGTGGTTAAAGTAAGGGTTCAAGACCTGCAGCCCGGAGATCGGGTGCTGTTGTGCCTGGAAAGCATAGGCTGGCCGATTGATGGCGTTCACAGCCCTACATCATCTGCAAACTCATACCAGGGCTTCCAGTGTATCAGATACATCCTGAAGGGAAGACTGGCCCACTCAAAACTTGGCATCGAAACCACTTGCTGCATAATATCTGAAGCCATCTGAGTCTCCACACCTTCCTGCCCAGAGACGTTTTATTCTCCTACTCTAACATCCTGGACCCATCAGGGTCATGAACCTATATATCAAGAGGAGGAAAGTGATGAAGAAGAACTAACCCTTGATTGGCTATGGGTTCTTTCACCTAGGGACAACACCAATGTTTCTCAAGTTCCTAGGGAGAACAGTAGTGCAACATCCCCACGCAGAAGGGAGAACCTCCGCTGTTTGAGGCCGAAGGGCCTGTACTCACCCCTGTGAGAGAGAGTGAGGAAGTTAAGACCGAGTCGAGTGACCACCCAGGGATGCCAGATCCTGTGGAAATTCCTGCTCTCCTCATAAAGTAGAAAGTGAGGTTGCTCCTGAGAACCTGGAGGAGCCAGAACCCAGATATAGTTTCTGGGGAACAGATCGTGAGCCTGAACCGTTGGAAAGTATCTATTCTAGACTGAGACAGAAGATATGCCCTCCTAAGAGACTGACTTACGATGCCCTTGGGGAAAGCTCTGATGAACATATCACTACTGCTCAACATTCTAGCCAAACACTGATCTCCTTTATCGAGTCTTTGGTAGAGGATGACCTTGATCCACCTCCTGACACTACTGGGTGGGCCACTAACCTATTATTGGCCTGTCAACAAAATTATATGACTTTGCCTGACAATGTATATAGTTTATTGTTAGAAAATCCTTCTCTAAGTCAATTGTTTGCTGTTGCAGCTTCTGGTTTGTAAAATAACTTTACTTTTTAATGCAGTACTTTAAAGTGATTCCACAGGTTGTGTCCTGTCTTCAGGGACCAAAGACTTGCAAGTGGGTGGATGATGTAACAGACAGTGGACTACAGTTACCTTGTTCTGCAGACCACTCCCATCATTCTCCATTTATTCCTGTGTCCCTCTAGTGCTGGGCTCCAGTAACTTGCATCATATCCTTGAGCTAAGCAGGGAGGATTGTGGGACTAGTAGTCTCTTGAGCAGACATCCTGGTGTTGGGAAACTATCCTTTGACTATACACCCCAGAGGGCTTTCAGCAACACCAAAGACCTCTGGGAGAAACTATAAAAGGGCCATCAGATCCGCCCCACACTCCCAGAGTTTTCCTGGGCCTCATCGAGTGGCCACCTCCTCGCTGGTGTGCGGGAGGGCTGCTGCCTACCATGTGGCAATCCAGTGACTCCAGCCCGGCCCTAAAGGACCCAACTCTGCTTGCTGTTCGCAAGACATCACCGCAGCACCACCATTATCAGATGGATCCAGTGACTGCCCGTGTCCAGCAGCTGGTCGGTCATCTCCGTTCATTCCACGGAAGGACGTCTTATCGGGGATCGTTGTTCGGGGGGTTTCTATCCTGCTCTTCAGTTAGTGAGAGGGCTGTCACCCAAGTTCATATCCCTACCTGGTTATCTTGTTTGGACACTGTGTACAGACACCTTGCCCCTGGAAACACTTTATTGCGTTACATAAGACACTGTACATAGACATCTATATCTGGAACTACTCTAAGAAATATCACTAGCCAGTTTAAACTGTCCTCCTTACCTTAACCTCACTGTGCCATCTCTTGGATGCAATTAAAGGGCTCCAACTGCCGTTGAAGACTATCGCAGGCCTGCACTCTAGACATTGCTGTTACTATTCATTAAAGGTCCCCTATTCTATTCCTATTCTAAATAGTCTCATATTAGGACATAAAGGTTTATAGGCCGGCCTGGGATTCCCCTTTAGTCTGGTATCATATTGCAGTAACTAGTGGATTCTTTATGATCACCTGCCTTATTTTTTAACTGTTATTCCACTGAACATATGTACAGTTGTGCTCATGAGTTTACATACCCTGACAGAATTTATGATTTCTTGGCCATTTTCCAGAGAATATGAATGCGAACACAAAAACATTTCTTTCACTCATGGTTAGTGTTTGGCTGAAGCCATTTATTATCAGTCAACTGTGTTTACTCTTTTTAAATCATAATGACAACAGAAACTACACAAATGACCCTGATCAAAAGTTTACATACCCTAGTGATTTTGGCCTGATAACTTGCACATAAGTTGACACAAAGGGGTTTGAATGGCTATTAAAGGTAACCATCTTCACCTGTGATCTGTTTGCTTGTAATTAGTGTGTGTATATAAAAGGTCAATGAGTTTCTGGACTCCTGACAGACCCTTGCATCTTTCATCCAGTGCTGCACTGACATTTCTGGATTCCGAGTAATGGGGAAAGCAAAAGAATTGTCAAAAGATCTGTGGGAAAAGGTAGTTGAACTATATAAAACAGGAAAGGGATATAAAAATATATCCAAGGCATTGAGAATGGCAATCAGCAGTGTTCAAACTCTTATCAAGAAGTGGGAAATGAGGGGTTCTGTTGAAACCAAACCACGATCAGGTCGACCAAATAAAATTTCAGCCACAACTGCCAGCAAAAAATTGTTCGGGATGCAAAGAAAAACCCACAAATAACATCAGGACTTTATGAAAACTTGTGGTGTGACTGTTTCAAGCTGCACAATAAGGAGGCACTTGAAGAAAGATGGGCTGCATGGTCGAGTCGCCAGAAGAAAGCCATTTCTACGCAAATGCCACAAAGTATCCCGCTTACAATTTTATTATTATTATTATTATTATTATTATACAGGATTTATATAGCGCTGACAGTTTTACAACATTAAGGCAGACAGTACAATTACAATACAATTCAATACAGGAGCAATAAGAGGGCCCTGCTCGTTAGAGCTTACAATCTAGGAGGGAGAGTCAAGTGATAGGAAAGGGTAATAACTGTGGGGGATAAGCTGATGGAGAAAATAAAAAGTGTAGTTGTTAGATGGAGGCAGGATAGGCTTCTGTGAAGAGAAAAGTTTTCAGGGATCGCCTAAAAGTGGATAGATTTGGAGACAGTCTGACAGATTGGGGTAGGGAGTTCCAGAGGATGGGAGAGGCTCAGGAGAAGGTGATAAGGGAACTAGAGAGCAGGAGGTCATGGGAGGAAGGAAGAGGACGATTAGGTTGGTATTTTGAGACAAGGTTAGTGATGCAGCGGGGGGCAGAGCTGTGGATAGCTTTGTAACTTATTGTTAGTGTTTTGAATTGAATTTGTTAGGTGAGTGGCAGCCAGTGGAGGGATTGGCAGAGAGGGGTAGCAGATGCTGAGCGGTTTGTAAGATGGATGAGTCTGGCAGCGGCATTCATGATGGACTGAAGGGGGGATAGTCTGTTTAAAGGTAAGCCAATGAGGAGAGAGTTGCAGTAGTCAAGGCAAGAGATAACCAGGGAGTGAATCAGCAGCTTTGTGGTTTCATTGGTTAGGAAAGGACAAAGTTTAGAGATGTTGCGGAGGTTGAGGCAAGGAGAGTTCGGAATTCAGGATAACACCTAGCACCCTGACATGTAGGGACGGGTGGATGGTTGGGCCATTGCTCTTGACAGAGAAGTCAGGGGAAGAGGCACGTGGGGGAGGAAATATTATGAGCTTGGTTTTGGACAAGTTGAGTTTGAGGAAGTGGTGTGACATCCAGACAATACGCCAAACAGCACAGAGACAAGCCTCAAACCTTCTGACACAAAGTCATTTGGAGTGATGAGACCAAAATTGAGCTTTTTGGCCACAACCATAAACTCTACATTTGGAGAGGAGTCAACAAGGCCTGTGAAACACTGAGGTGGATCGCTGATGTTTTGGAGATGTGTGAGCTACAGAGGAACAGGACATTTGGTCAAAATTGATGGCAAGGTGAATGCAGTATGTTATCAAAATATACTGGAGGGACATTTGCATTCATCAGCCAGGAAGCTGTGCATGGGACGTACTTGGACATTCCAACATGACAATGATCCAAAACACAAGGCCAAGTGGACCTGTCATTGGCTACAGCAGAAAAAGGTGAATGTTCTGGAGTGGCCACCTCAGTCTCTTGACCTCAATATCATTGAGCCACTCTGGGGAGATCTCAAACGTGCAGTTCATGCAAGACAGCCCAATCATTTCCAGGAACTGGAGGCTTTTTGCCAAGAGGAATGGGCAGCTTTACCATCTGAGAAGATAAAGAGCCTCATCCACAAATACCACAAAATATTTCAAGCTGTCATTGATGTTAAAGGTATGCGGTATTAAGAACTGGGGTATGTAAACTTTTGATCAGGGTCATTTGGGTAATTTCTGTTGTCATTGTGATTTAAAAAGAGTAAACACAATTGATTGATAATAAATGGCTTCAGCCAAACACTAACCATGAGTGAAAGAAATGTTTTTGTGTTCTCATTCATATTCTTTGAAAAATGGCCAAGAAATCATATATTATGCCAGGGTATGTAAACTTATGAGCACACCTATATATCTTGCACCTGTGTTATTGAACTGCAATTAAGCTGTTTTCTGGGGGATTCCTCACCTGAGTCTTGGCTGTTATCCAGGACTCAGTTGATCAATAACCCCCTTGTACATATACAGTATCTCACAAAAGTGAGTACACCACTCCCACTATTGTAAATATTTTATTATACCTTTTCATGTGATAACACTGAAGAAACGACACTTTGCTACAATGTAAAGTAGTGAGTGCACAGCTTGTATAATAGAGTAAATTTGCTGTCCCCTCAAAATAACTCAACACACAGCCATTAATGTCTAAACCGCTGGCAACAAAAGTGAGTACACCCCTAATTCAAAATGTCCAAATTGGGCCCAAAGTGTCAATATTTTGTGTGGTCACCATTATTTTCCAGCACTGCCTTAACCCTCTTGGGCATGGAGTTCACCAGAGCTTCACAGGTTGCCACTGGAGTCCTCTTCCACTCCTCCATGACAACATCACGGAGCTGGTGGATGTTAAAGACCTTGCGCTCCTCCACCTTCCGTTTGAGGATGCCCCACAGATGCTCAATAGGGTTTAGGTCTGGGGACATGCTTGGCCAGTCCTTCACCTTTACCCTCAGCTTCTTTAGCTTGACACCATCTGAACCAAATACGTTTATCTTGGTCTCATCAGACCACAGAACATGGTTCCAGTAATCCATGTCCTTAGTCTGTTTGTCTTCAGCAAACTGTTTACAGTCTTTTTATGTGCATCGTCTTTAGAAGAGGCTTCCTTCCGGGATGCCATGCTGACCAATTTGATGCAGCGTGAGGCGTATGGTCTGAGCATGAGCACTGACAGGCTGACCTCCCACCCCTTCAACCTCTGCAGCAATGCTGGCAGCACTCATACCTCTATTTCCCAAAGACAACCTCTGGATATGAGTCTGAGCACGTGCACTAAACTTGGTTGACCATGGCGAGGCCTGTTCTGACTGGAACCTGTCCTGTTAAACCGCTGTATTGTTTTGGTCACCAAGCTGTAGCTCAGTTTCAGGGTCTTGGCAATCTTCTAATAGCTTAGGCCATCTTTATGAAAAGCAACAATTATTTTTTTCATATCCTTGGAGAGTTCTTTGCCATGAGGTGCCATGTTGAACTTCCAGTGACCAGTATGAGAGAGTGAGAGTGATAACACCAAATTTAACACCCCTGCTCCCCTTCACACCGGACACCTTGTAACACTAATGAGTCATATGACACCGGGGAGGGAAAATGGCTAATTGGACCCAATTTGGGCATTTTCACTTAGAGGTGTACTCACTTTTGTTGCCAGCGGTTTAGAAATGAATGGCTGTGTGTTGAGTTATTTTGAGGGGACAGCAAATTTACACTGTTATACAAGCTGTACACTCAGTACTTTACATTGTAGCAAAGTGTCACTTATTCAGTGTTGTCACATGAAAAGATATAATAAAATATTTTAAAAAATGGGAGGGATGTACTCGCTTTTGTGAGATATTGTATCTTTACTCCAGTAAAACCTAAGAGAATATCTATTTAACTTGTGTTGGAGTGTCATTTAAAGGTGCCTACAAGAAGATGTCTCAACCCAGAGTGTCAGGTGGGTTGGAGGGTTCACAAGGTCAGGGCGGTGCAGATGAACAGGTAATTCTAAGCAGCCCTCAAGGGGGCAGTGCTACACTTCCTAACCCCATCCAAGTTCTAACCCCTCAATAAAAATAAAAAACAAAGCCAACAGACTGTTCATTGTCTTGGAGTGTCTGGGAAGTGAATGCCGGGCTGGGTAGGGTGAAAATTAAACCACAATATTCAGCATCCCCTACAGGGGTACCGCTACATATAGTTGGACAGAACTGGGATATACAGTATTTTGATGATTTGAGCTTCTGGTGTAATGATCCCAAATAGACCGTGGACCAGGGGTGAGCCAAGTAGAAGTAAAGGCACTTGTCTCTACGAGCCGGTTAAAAGACAGACTCTCAACATGGTTGCTAGTTCAAAGGTTTCCAAGTCTTCACTACTGCCACCAATGATTTGGATGAAATTGTGCTGCTGGCAATCCTAGACAGGGAATTATGGGATTATTTTGCCAGAGGTTTAGCAAAAATGGCAGACAAACTAGAGTGAGGTACTGAGGAGCAAGAGCGAGAATATTAAAGCTGGGTAGCCAATGTTATTGTCCAGCCTAACAAGAGTCAAGTGTGTAAGGTTTGTCAGAGGATTGTGCGGGGTCACAGTTAATAAAAATGGCCATATATACAAGATTTTTTGCCCAGAGCCCCAGCACTCTCTGCCACCCCCAGCGCTCTCCATCAGCCCCAGCGCTCTCTGCCACCCCCAGCGCTCTCCATGAGCCCCAGATCTCTCTGCCAGCCCCAGCACTCTCTGCCACCCCCAGTGCTCTCCATCAGCCCCAGCGCTCTCCATCAGCCCCAGCGCTCTCTTACACCCCCACCGCTCTCCATCAGCCCCAGCACTCTCTGCCACCCCCAGTGCTCTCTGCCACCCCCAGTGCTCTCTACCACCCACAGCACTCTCTGCCACCCCCAGCGCTCTCCATCAGCCCCAGCGCTCTCTGCCACCCCCAGAACTCTCTGCCACCCCAGTGCTCTCCATCAGCCCCAGCGCTCTCTGCCAACCCCAGAGCTCTCTGCCAGCCCCAGCGCTCTCTGCCACCCCAGCGCTGGGGCTGGCAGAGAGCT
>BLSH010152934.1:191864-204572 GCA_018402905.1 Glandirana rugosa
GGTGACAAGATTCTTGTCACTATATAGTATAGTGACAAGAATCTTGTCACTATACCGAAGAGGGGTGATTAACTATCAAAAGTGTGTGTCAAACGTCTACAAGATTCTTGTCCCTATACCGAAGAGGGCCGATTACATATGAAAAGTGTGTCTCAAAATTCTACTAACATCGTACACTGTTCTTAGAACATCTGCAAACTGTGTGTGAAAACTATCAATTAGTGGGGAGAAGCCATATCACTGTTCTAAGAACAGTGATATGATATATCACTGTTCTTAGAACAGTGGTCTGGCTTCTCCCTCTCTAATTGATAGTTTTCACACACAGTTAGAAGATAATTGTAGAACAGTGATATCATATCTCTTAGTAAAATATCTCAGAACTCTTAGTAAAATTACCAGAACCCCGGACCCGAACCCGGACTTTTTTTGAAAAGTCAGGGTTCGGGTCCGGGTCCCGGACATCCAAAAGTTCGGTACGGACCCGAACTTTACAGTTCGAGTTCGCTCAACTTTACTTATGAATTATAATAAGCTATTATTTTTTCAAATGTTCTTCCTTATTTCTGACCTTTGCAGTGTGTGACTGTATATATGCATACTGTATGTATGTGTGTGTGTGTGCATACTGGGTGTGTATATGCTGTGCTTATATTGTATGTAAACACACAGTATACATACAATATACATCCAATATACACACAGTATATACACACCCAGTATGCACACACACACACACACACACATACATACAGTATGCATATATACAGTCACACACTGCAAAAGTCGGAAATAAGGAAAACATTTGAAATAATAATAGCTTATTATAATTTATAAAAAGTAAAAATTATAAATGAATAACGTATTATTTCAAATGTTCTTTCGGAATTTCGGAAATAGAAAAGAATATTTGAAATAATAATAAATAACTATTAAATATAGGTATTGGAATTTTCTAGAAAGTATGACTATTAGTGCTAAATTTCATATTTAAGTTCATTAACAGCCAAACTTTCAAGGAAATTCCAATACCTATAATTTAATAGTTATTAGTTAGTTATTATTTCAAATATTCTTAGTTTTTTCCAATTTTCGGATTTCCGAATTTCGGATTTTCGTCTGCTCTGATTGCCGAATTTCCGAATTACCGCAATTGCCGAATTACCGCAAATTTCCGAATTTCCGCAATTGCCGAATTACTGCGAATTTCCGAATTTCCGAATTACGGCAATTGCCAAATTACTGTGAATTTCCGAAATTGCCGAATTACCGTGAATTTCGGATTTCCGAATTTTTTAATTTCCGAATTACGAATTTTTTTAATTTCCGAATTTCCAAATTTCTAAATTTTTTGAATTTCCGAATTTCCGAAAAACAAAAAAAAGTAATTTTTTAGCCATGCACAAGTCTACTCAATTTCATATTGAGCAAATTCCAGCCAGTGGTCCATCTTCAAGACTCAGTGGATGCTCCGTTGGAAAGGTCTCCAAGTCTGCTCTTGCCCCTAGATATTCCTGCACCATGTAATGCAAATGCTGATGATGGTTGCTTGACCCTATCAGGCCTGGGTGCTGAGGACTGAAAAATAGTTTAAAGACATTCATCAGCCACATTCCCCACCGCTCTGCCTCTGAACGACCGAAGCTTCAGAAACACGTTGTCCAGCACCAGGACATTATAACTTCCCAGGGTCTGGAAAGGCGTTGCACAAACTTTTCTTCAAGGTATCCTCTGCTCCCTCTGCAAAGACAGGATGCAACTTTACCCTTGTAATGTAGATCAAGAAGGGTTGCAAGCCAGTAATGATCCCTCTCCTTGATACCACGAATCCTAGGGTCTTTTTGCAGGCTATTCAGAATCAGAGAGCCCATGCAGCGTAAGTTTGAGGAGGCATGAGTGTCCTCTGGGTTACTGAGGAGGACATTATCAGGAACGACCTCCTCCCAGCCATGTATAACTCCTTGGGTTTCTGGGGACTGAAAACATCCCTTAAAGATTGCTGCATGTTATCCTCCACATCCACGCTGACACAATCCTCCTCCTCCTGTGTGTTTGGCGGCTCTGCAGGAATGCTATCTGCATAAAGGGGGCCTTGAGAGGAAAGGAAGTCCTTCTCTTTCTCCCGCTCTTCTGCCTCAAGTGCCCTGTCTATGATTCCATGAAGCGTGTGCTCCAGCAGGAATATTAGAGGGACAGCCACTGATACATGAATTGTTGCTGCTCACCATCCTTGTGGCCTCCTCAAATGGTGACAGGACAGTGCATGTATTCTTGATCAGTAGCTACTGGCGTGGCAAAAAGAAGCCAAGCTGCCCTGAACCTATCCTGCTTACAGAGGTACTTGTGATGATATCACCGCCAGGGATACACAAACATCGCAACCATTTTGTGAGGGTCAGCCATTACAGTTTTAGGACAAAACTCCTCATTCCCCCTCCCAACAACTTAGGAATTTCTGGGTCCCTTGAACAGGCGCCAAGGAGTCTGGGGAAATGTTTTGCAGGCCCGATCGTAAACCAATAAATCAGATCCCTTAAAGGACAGTACAGGAGGTCCAGATAAGGGAGAGAGCTATGATTCTCTGCAGCCAGTTGCAACCTTTCAGTAACCCTAAATCAACATAAATAGGTAGAAAATATACCCACTGAGCTTAGAAATTAAAGAAGAAACCTGGGATAAAATTAATTTTCTCATTCACAAGGGGTCCCAGAATGTCTCGGTGCAGGAGAATGGCTACAAGCTGAAATCTCGCTGGTATAGGACCCCCGATGTAGTACATAAATTCTCCCCGACAGTCCCTGAACAATGCTGGAGGTGCAAACAGGGAAAAGGCACCTTCCTCCATGTGTGGGGCGATTGCCCAGCTATCCAGCCATACTGGAGGAAGACTCACGAAATAATAACACGTTTGTCATCCCTCCCAATAGAATTCACACCAGGACAATACCTGCTTCACCTGACTAAGGTGCCAACCAAAAGCTACCATAGATCGCTGGCCATGCACCTTATCAATGCAGCGCGGATGTGCGTCCCGGTGCATTGGAGGTCCGCCGACGTCCCTAAAACAGCGGAATGGCTTCGCAGAATCAACAAAGTGTCAGAAATGGAGGAACTAATATACATTTCCCACGACAAACTGTCACAATATATCGCAACATGGGAACCCTGGTTGTCCTTTAGGGACTCCCAGGAATACCGGGACCTTCTCATGCCGACAACCTAGCTGTCTGAAGACGTGCGCTTTGCATGCCTTATTTGCCTAACCTGGGGGATCCCCAAACCGGGGGAGGGTTGTTGGTGAGACGATCGCCCCCTCCCTCTATTACGCTCCAGACCTGACCAGAGATGTACCCCCCCTCCATCCCCCCTCCCTCTCGTACCCCAAGAGCTAGAAGCACTGTTGCCCTTCGCGCTCTCCCTTCCTTCCTCTCCTAGGAGATGGCAATCAGGAATGCCCTATCTAGAACATAACCAGAATGGTATATCCACATCTGTTATCATGCATGTGGCAACGCTGGGTTACCCAATTTTCATGATCACAGGCCTAGTACCGGCATCGCCGGAAGCCTCCAGCGAAGCCCACGCACTCAGGGCACTGTCCCGTCGCCAGGCTATAACCAACTTTTGTAACCTGAAAGTATGAGTCCCCCTTTATATTTGAACTGGACTGATTACCTGTCTTGATTTTAGTATGCACTTATTCATATACTTCTGTTCTGCATATTTTTTCCTTATATTTTTTTTTGGAAAACTCCAGAGCCTGTTTCTGGAAAATGTGACTATACTTTGTACAAACTTTATATGCTTGTACTGTGCTTCTCCTTTTTCAATAAAACATTTATGGATAAAAAAAAGAAAATATACCCACAGTTCATAACTCCAGAGAGGAGCATGACCCATTAATAAAAAGTGTTCATCTGTATGCGGCAAGGCATACCGATTTAAACAAACCCAAACATCAATGAATTCACTTTAAAGTGAACCCACTGATAGTTTATCCTCTTCCCAGGGTTACAGAAAGCGACAAGGCTGTCATGTTTAGGCTTCTCGTGATGCACTGTGAGCGCTGAATTGAAATTCCCTAATGATGAATTTGCACAATAATTCCATCCCGAGATATGGTTTTTAGACTGCGAATTGCATATTAGGGAAGATTGTTATTCCACGGTCCGCTCTGGACAGCCCACGGGTTCCTCCATACCCATGTGAGTGGTCAGGGGCATACGGCCTGACCCCTTTACACCCAGAGAAAAAGGGAATGAAAGGGACAGCTCTCAGTTCTCACCTTACCGTCTAAGAACGAACATCCGAGAACCCATGGACTCATCATCGAATCTCTGATTGATCACAGACATTTTAAATGCAAGTAACCTTCTATTCTGCCTTATTTCTTTGCTGCGGTATATTATGTCTCTTACTGCTTTGTAACATAATTTTTCTGTAAATATTTTACTGCACCCAAACTTGACCTTTTCATTATTAAACCTTATTCTGAAAAGTGTTAATCTTGTCCCTAAAGCTCTTAATGCAAGCTATAACGAATCTGTTCCTTTGAAGAGTGCTACTGTTTAAAATAACTCATCTGAATATTCCTGTCTGGTGACAGCGTGTGTTACAGGTGGTTATTTTAAAATCATATTGGTATTGCTAATTGTTGGAGTCCTAATACTCCAGATCAAAGGTTAGTGGTGGCACTGAAAGGGTTAATTCTTTGAATTAGCCTGGTAACAATCACTCTCAGGCGGCTGGCACTTACACGGTGGTCCCGCAAGCTGGGAAATCTCTGTGCTGGAAGCAGCTGAGAGTGGTATTGTTGCGTTAGTGACAAGCACGGTGTGAGATCAGGGGGACCCTCGGTCACCCGTCGGTGAGGAGGGCAGTGATCTGATACCCGCGTTCATCACAGTACTCATTGATGGCCCTCCGCTGTGCGTGCAGCCACTGCAGCATTGCCAATGTTGAGTTCCACCTGATGGGCAAGTCACAAATGAGGTGGTTGATGGGTCAGGTTGAATTCCCACTGAATGTCAGCCAGCCGGGCCCTGGTATTGTATGAATGCTGGAAATAACCACAGACTTTTCTGGCCTGCCTCAGGATATCTGGTAAGCCTTGGTACCTGGTCAAGAAACGCTGTGCCACTAAATTCAAGACATGTGCCAAGCATGGAACATGTGTCAAGTGTCTGTCACGCACCTGGTGGTGGAGTCTGACATGTGCAGGGAACAACCTCTCTTACGACCCTGATTCCGGAACTCCTGGTAGTGCAGACAGGTAGTTTGAGAGTGCAGGGAGGCACAAGGGCTTGGCTGAGTCACTGGTGCAAGCATGGAGGGTTCCTCTTGGGCTTGTGCTTGGATGATTGGGTAGTGGTACAGTCCAGGTAGGCAACAGGCAGGCAGCATGGTACAGGTGTAGCAGGCAAGAGAATACTCTGGTGCCAGCAGGGTCGTCAGCAGGCTGGCAGCGAGGTACACAGGGATCAGGCAGAACAGTGGCCATAGACTAGCCGGGGTCAGTGCAGGCAGAAGACAAAGCAGAAACAGGAGACAGGCCGGGGTCACAGGAACAGGAAACCCAGGTAATCTCAATGCTGGAGACACGGGTAACACTGTAGAACAGACAGCACCAGCTGCATGGTGCTGTCCAGTTTAAATAACCTGTTTAGGCGCCAAGACTATCACGAGCGCGCCGGCGAATTCAGGGCAGAATGCCTATTCCTATGCACAGGTGCCCGCGGAGGCGTGAATGCATGCGGCGGGTGCCCACGGGGGCGGGCGCACCTGCCGTGTGCATTTGCGCCCCCACGCGCACCTATGCATAGGAATAGGCATTCTACCCTGAATTCTTCACGGCACTTCCTGACATTGCCCTCCCCCCAAAGGGCAGCCTCCGAATGCCCAGACGCTCCAATTTCTCTGGGTGGCCAGCTTTTCTTCTTATCCTCCGGCTCCCATGAACTTTCCTCAGGGCCGTAAACCCTTCACTTGATTAAGTACTGGATGCAGTTACCTCTTCCTACAGTCCATGATGGATGCCACCTCAAATTCCTTCTCTCCACTCACTAGTATTGGTTCTGGTGAACTAGTTTTCCTACCCGGAAAGGGATTCGGGGTTGCAGGTTTCAGCAGGTTCACATGAAATATAGGGTGTATTCGTAGAGACTAGAGAGGTAGTTCAAGTTCATAGGCCACTTTGTTAATCTTTCTCTTGACTGGAAAGGGGCCAATAAATCTGTGGCCCAATTTCTTGAATGGACAATCCAACTTCAGGTTTGTTGTTGCCAACCAGACCCGCTCACTAAGTTCAGGTTTAGTTCTCCCCTCCTTCTCTTGTCAAAGATCTCCTTATTGTACTCCTGGGTTCTGGACATTGTTTCCTGCACAAATGCTCTCCAGAACCTGGAGGTGGACTGGACTCAATGGTCAGATATGATGTTTGCTGGTATTCCATGGAATCTGACAATTTCTCTGATAAAAGATGCTGCCGTTTCGGCAGCGGTGGGTGTGCCTTTTTAGAGGAGAAAGTGTGCCATTTTGGTGAGCAATCACCACTACAAAGATAGCTGAAAAACCTTCCGATGCAGGCAATTCCATGATAAAGTCCATGGAGATCAAGGCCCATGGCTTTTCTGGCACTGGGAGTGGGTTGAGCAGGCCCCATGATTTGGTTTTGCTACTTTTGTGTCAGACACAGGTAAGGCAGGAACATACCTACTTTTTGCAATCCCTGTCTACCTGTGGCCACCAGAAAGAGTGCTGAAGAAGTTCTGAAGTCTTGCGGGCACCGAAGTGACAGAGTTCCAAAATCGACAGCCGTAGCTGTACCACAACAAGCCCCCTTTCATTTGTAGCTTTGAGTCCGGGATGCTGACCGTCTTGGCTATGGCCCACCGGATTCGGGACAGCAGGTCCTCCTGGGTTAGCAGGAAATTCCCGGGTGAAAGAATAGTGTCTGGACATGTGGAGGTTTCTGTGTCGCCAAACATGCGGGACAGAGCGTCTGGTTTGATGTTTTTTGACCCGGGCCTATACGTGATATGGAACACGAACCTAGAGAAGAAGAGCACCCACCGGGCCAGACGTGGTTTCAACCTCTTTGCTGTCTTTAAGTACTCTAGGTTCTAGTGGTCTGTGTATATTAGGATGGGGTGTGCAGCCCCTTCAAGTAGATAGCGTCACTCCTCAAATGCGGCCTTGATAGCTAAGAGCTCTCTGTCTCCTACATAATAATTCCTTTCTGGATCCAACAGTTTCTGAGAAAATAACACCACTGGATGGAGGAGAGCTTTGGCACCCTGTCTTTGTGAGAGCACTGCTCCTACGGTAGTTTTGGAGGCGTCCACTTCTAGGACATAGGGCAGGACTGGATCGGGGTGCTTTAGTACAGGTGCTGATGTAGAGTCCTTTCAAGGTCTCAAAAGCTGCCTGCGCTTCAGTGGTCCAGTGAAACTTGGTGTTCTGTTTAGTCAGCTGGGTGATTGGAGTGATGATAGCTGAAAACCCCTTAATGAATTTGCGGTAGAAGTTCACAAATCCAACGAATCGCTGGACACCTTTTTTGTCTGCCGGCACTGGCCAGTCCACAATGGCAGAGACCTTTTGCGGGTCCGTTATGACTCCGGTGGTCGAGATGGCTATCCCCAGGAATGGGATACTTTGGCATTCAAAGACGCACTTCTCGGCCTTAGCATAGAGTCCATGCTGCCGGAGGCAGCCCAGGACCTTTGCAACATGCTGGCGGTGGTCATCTAATAAGGAGTAAAAGATAAGGAAGTAATTTAGGTATATGATGACGAACTGGTCTAGGTAGCCCCTGAAAATGTAATTCACAAGATGCTGGAATGTGGCAGGGGCTTGCAGAGTCCAAAGGGCATGACCAGGTATTTGAAGTGCTCGAAGCGGGTACGGAAGGCGGTCTTCCACTCATCGCTTTCCCTTATACGGACAAGGTTGTATGCCCCATGAAGATCCAATTTAGTTGAAATGGTGGCTGCTCCAAGTCGTTGGAAGAGTTCAGGTACTAGAGGCAGCGGGTATCGGTTCCTCGCTGTAATTTTGTTAAATTCCCTAAAGTCGATGCAGGGCCGTAGAGTGTGGTCCTTTTTCTCCACGAAAAAGATCCCGACTCTTGCTGGGGACGTGGAATGACGGATGAAGCCCTTTTTAAGGTTATCATTCAGGTATGTTTTGAGGGCAGAGAGTTCCAGCTCGGTCAGTGGAAAAATCCATCCAAAGGCAGTCGTAGGGTCTATGGGGCGGAAGAGCCTCAGCCCCTTTCTTGCTAAAAACATCCAAGAAGGCACGGTAGGCAGGAGGGATGGCCTTGCTGGAATAAAGAACCGGGTCCGAATCAAGACAGAGACATTGTGTTTGGTGTACTTGGGTTTCTTAGAAGAAGGCGGGTGAATTCTGGGGGGAAGGTTGCGCTGTAGCACAATATGTTTGTTCCAGGAATTCATGGTACCACTCTGGTAGATCAACTACCGGTAGGCCCAATTGATTGCAAAAGGTGTTCAATTTGTCTGGCATACAGAGGTAGTACTGTTTGCCTTTATAGGTAGCATTCAGGGCAAAGGGGAAGCGCCATCTATATGGAATCTCCCTTTCTCTCAATAGCGCCAACAGAGGCCGCATTGCACGCCTGTTTTTCAATGTGATTTGGGAGAGATCTTGAAAGAGGGACACAGGATTGCCATTGAACAAGATTTGTTTGTTGCGTCTTGCTTTGGAAAGTATTTCTTCTTTGAGAGGAAAACTTTGTAAGCAACAGATAATGTCCCAAGGTAGTGCTGTGTCCAATGGATGTGCAGTCAGTGAACTGTGTGCTCTCACAGAGTCAATGGTGTCCTCCCTGGGCCGTTCCAGTATCCCATTGAACACAGTTTGTAGTGCTGCTTTGATTTGTGGGGCCTCCACCGCTTCAGGGATCCCCCTGACCCTGATATTCTGTCTCCGCCCTCTATTATCCAAGTCCTCCAAGTGTCTGTTCATTTGAATTAAATACATTGTGTGGGATGAGATAGTATTTTGTAAAGTGTCAATCGCCCTGTCTCTTTTAGTGTCCACTCTCTCCACACTGGACATTCATTCAGACAATGAGAGTATGCCTGCTCTCATTTCAGTGATGGCAGAAGAGAATGTGCTCTTGATATCCGCCTCTATCTGGTGCATTTCAGATAGTTGCAGTGGATGGTCAATTTGCTCAGTGTCTCTCACCAGGTCTGAAGCTGATAGCAAGTCCTCGCTGTGTTCTGCCTCCCTTCTTGCCGGCGCCATCTTCGTTCCCGTGCAGCCCCTGGTCAGTGGCGTCTGTGTGAGGAATAAGTCCGATATTCGGTGGTTTCCCAATGCAGAGAACGGCGAGAAGTGGTTTCTTTACTCAGCCTATCCCGTCTTCCCACAGCCGAAATTAACGGTTGTAGCGCGCTGTAAGAGCTTTTGTTGGCCACGGGTGTGAGGAGCTCTTCTAAGCTGCGACCATCCTCGCTGGGCGCCAAGCCACGCCCCTGCATCCAAGTAGGTCTTGGGGACCCGGCTAATCTTTCCGCCCTGCATTCTCTGAGATGCCGATCGATCTGAATGGAAAGGTTTATAAGGGCATCTAGAGATCGGGGGACCCCTACACGGGCCAGTTCATCTTTCAGGGGTTCTGATAAACTCAGATGGAATTGGTGACAGAGGGCTGTGTCATTCCAGTCTGTGTCAATGCTCCAGCGCCTAAACTCGGATACATAGTTCTGAGCAGAACGATGACCCTACTGGAGGGCATGTAGGGCAGCGTCTGCGGTGGCAGCATGGTGTGGGTCCTCATACAGCTGGGCCATGGCTTGGAGGTGGCAGAACTAGCTCCATCACTGAACCCAGTCCTGCATCCTTCCCAGTTGCCAGCAGAGTTACCCAGGGCTCCGTGAAGGAAAGGTAACATCCTTGACTGTGCCTGCTGGACCATGAGCCAGCGATAATATGAACCCTGCTGCTGACCGCCCTGTCCAACAAGGCCAAAACACTGCCTTCCGCATGACGGTAGAGAGCTGGAATGGCCTTACGTGAAAAGAAATGTCTTTAGGGAACCTGCCACTGTGGGACAGCACATTCCACAAATTCACGAAAGGGGGCATCTCTTGTCACGTTTTTGGGGTTGTGTTCAATATGTACAAAGAGAGATCACACAAATACTTAAAAATATAACATTTATTACAAGTAATGACAGATACAGATAAAGATAAAGAAAATATCAAGAATACTTAACTAAAGGTGCTTGTTTCCCGCCATGGGTCCCTTTCATGGCATAGGTGACCAGGACCATACACATGCCTCATGGCTGTTCTTGGTGAGACTGACTCATATAGGTTTTTGCTGTGGTAATATAGAACTTGTATAAGGGAAAAGCCCACCCCCAGCCAACACCCTGTAAGCAACAATATGACCTTTGCATTCCTGAGGAGAGGGGGCTAGCTTGACCATATAAGGCAGTTCAAATGCCAATAAGTTGAGTCATGCAAGGTAACCAGGATATTAGAGGCTAATAGATATTTGTGAGGCCAACCTTAATGAGGAATATGAAATATGCAATTTCCCCAACACTCCACCCCCTGGCTCACAAATCATATAATGCCTCCAACTGTGCATAAACACAACATCAATATTAGAAGTATCATTGTAAACAAAAAGAATAATTCTCCCACCCCCGGTTTACCTTAAATGAAAAATGGGGGATCTAAAGCGTATCTAATCTAAAGTGTAGATACCTACTTTCCTTTCCCTGTCAGATTTATCTGCACAGAACATCTCATTCGGCTATGTTAGGGCTGAAAAATATAAAAATATCCAAACTTAAAAAACTATATGTTGGACTAACAGAAGAACACCAAACTTCTTCTTTCGAAAGCACAGGAGCAGGTATGGACATCAAACCTTCCTTTCCAAGAGTTTAAACGTGTAGAAACTTGTCAAAGTCCTCCATACCTGGTGATGGACAGCAGAGTCTTAGACATTCGGTGATCAGATCGCAGCCGCAGCACAACAATTGCAATGCTGTAAAACTGAAAGAACTGTAAAATACAAAGTCCATATCCTCCGGACTATTGCAGCTCACAAGTCATAGACGTGCAGGCATATAACTTTACAGACAGTTCAAGCACTTGACCATCAGAGCAGACAAAACAGTTCAAGTACTTCACGCATAGATTCAGGTACTTGACCATGATAGCGGATGGAACAGTTCAGGTATTCAACCATCAGAACAGGTGTAACTTGCACCAACAGTTCAGCTGCTGATCATTGGCAAAGTCTTTATAGACAGTTGCTGCTGTCAAATGTGTTTGTCTCCTTTCTCCAATATGCTTGTGGTTGACGTCAAGCCAAGACTGCCAGTCCAACCTTCCATACTTAACAATAATGCCCATATAGCCCATCATGGATTTAGATTTCTGAACAGTTAAATCCACAATGCCTATTGACCTGACCTAACACTAAAAGGAAAAACTCAGCTTTTTCTCGTTCGGGGTGAAATATTAGTACAGGAACACCACCACCCATCTCCCACCTGAATTCTACTTTTATATCTAAACGTAACAATGTCCAACCATAGGCCCAACTTCAAACCACTTAATGTGTGTATATTTCCTCTGTGTACTCCGGTCTCCTCCCACACTCTAAAAACATTCTGGCAGGCTAACTGGCTCTTGTCTATACTGACCCCAATATGTGTGTACAAACTACCCACACCTGATGTGTCATTATACTCTACATGCCAGTCCCACACCCAAGCAATCGGGAGAATCGAGGAAAGCTAAACCTGAGAACCTATTTCATTTCATAATCAAGTGTATCAAAAGTGGTGGCTAAAGGATCACTAAGTGTCACATATGAAAATGGATATATCAAAATTACAGCACCTTAATTTTGAAGGACTTTGTTTAAAATTTGCAACCATTGCCATAATCATGATTATCTCTAATAGAAACTATCAATTATGAGTGGACATAAAATTACTTTTTTCATATCAAATGACACGATTAGCTTGAATTCAAACAGTCATTCATATAGAAAAATATACTTCAACTCAAACACCAGTTGTCACCCATTCTCTTTCTGTACTGTGCACATCCTGTGGATTCTGTTCTTTTTTCACACACCCCAACAGTGATTCTGTATTAAATGCCACTGCAATGATTATGGCAGAATCTGTTAAACTAGATCCTGCTATAAATCAATCTAAATACACACAGGAAGGGACAGTAGAGGGAGATAAACATATTATGTTTGGGTATTCTTATACCCTCCAAACCATTAGAAATATGTTTAAAATTCAACTTAATCAGAAGGGAAAAAACTTGAATACTCATCAGGCAGCATCAAAATTATTAGCTGCTCTGTTTACAATCAGTTCTAATAAAAACTGTCATTACATTCACATAACAAAATATCAACAATTAAGACGATGCAAGGTGTCAATGTATGTTGTAATCTTCGTCTTTGGTTCTTGGACATCAAACCATATCAGATAGGTGGATTGATGCTGTTTAGCAATATCTAGGAACTAAACAAAATGAAAGGTCTTAGTGCATTATCATTACATTTCCCACCTAGAAATAAACAAATGGTTAGCACAAAACACATATTCAAAACACTTCCGAGACAAAACATATGGCCATGTTGTTTAATGAGAGTGCACTCTTTTCTACTCATGTTAAATGAGCTCATTAA
>BLSH010152934.1:207822-218123 GCA_018402905.1 Glandirana rugosa
GAGATACTATAAAAGATATTACAAAACTACAATATATATATATTACAATAATAAGGTTAGCTATATAAATAATCACTCTGCTTTAATAAAGCAAGGGTTTCATTTATTATACAGAAAGTAGAAATGCTAACATCAAAACATTATAGAAAATATCATAGAGCTTATCACATAAATAATATAAGGCGATACTTAAGCTCATCAGCTGGCTCGATGGAATGCAGAGAGAGGTTAGCAGGAAGAAACGCTGGCTTTTAAACCCATTCATGCATCATCCACACACACACGTCCAGTGCCAGCCTACTTCTGCATTCTGTCCAATGGTAGCAGACTTCCTTTCCTTTACTCTGTCTCCTAAGACGCATGCTTGTAGTGTCCACTAGAGGCAGTATATGTACATGTATCATTGACATTTGACCTGTTCATTCTCCAATGCCAGGTGGTCTTTTGATGTACTGGAATTCAGGAAATGTTAATTTGCACCTTCCCATGTGGTCTCATCTGGCTTTCTCTACCCCTATACCTCACAGCAGGAGGCGTATGGATACATCCTGGTAGGATATGGCTCTTCATTCATCACTTCTTATTACCAACACTCCGCTGGGTCAACTTGTGAATTCCAACTAAGCTTTCTCAACCAGGCAGTAAAACTTCAGGATTATGATATTAAACCATTTGTAAATTCAAACTTAGGCCCGATGGCCTATTGACCAGGCAGTGACTCTCCAGAATCATGATATTGAACCGTGTTGCCTTCCAACACCACCGAATGCACTGATATATAGTGTACACTCAATACACTGTGTGTGTATATATATATATATATATATATATATATATATATATATATATACTAGACTGTATATATTTTAAGACACCACATCAAGTGTACTATATACTGTACACCCCTGAATGCACCGATATATGGTGTACACTCAGTATACTGTGTGTGTGTGTGTATATATATATATATATATATACACTAGACTGTATATATTTTAATACTTTTCATCAAATCATTTTTTTATTATTTTTTTCCAATTACAACACAAACAATAAAAAAATCATAGCATACAAAAATACAAAATACATTCCCCAAGAAAGAGAGAAAAAAAAAAACAGGACTATATTTTCCTATCGTATATGTACATAATTATATATCTTTCCCAGATTCTTCCTTTAAGGGCCCTTTCGCACGGGGCTTTCTGTGAGCGACTCCGCTCTGCTCAGCAGGGATCGATCTGTCGATCCCCGCTGAGCAGGCGGATGGCAGCTCTGTCTCCGCTCACGGAGCGGAGATGGAACTGTCAGAGCCCCGTTCTGCTCTATGGGGATCGGATAACAACGGACCACCTGTCCGTTGTCATCCGATCCACTCCGATCCGATTCTACAGACGGATGGAAAATAGGGTTTCCATCCGTATGGTTTTCACGGACAGTATCGGATCAGAGAGCGGTGGATGTCAGCAGACATGTCTCTGCTGACATCCGCCGCTCCATAGGGCTGCATTGAGTGTCTATTCAGGTCCATCTGAACAAAGGACAGGCGGACCTGAATGGAATGCCCGTGTGAAAGGGCCCTAACTGTTACTTATAACCCCTTGTCACTTCAAACTTAATATTCATCCTCTTCCCTACTTGGTTCTAATAGTGATACAACATTTATCACTTCAGTGTATCTATTTAGATTTATCATAAAAATGTATCTATATACACACATCTTTAGTTTTTCCCCTACAAGAGTTTATCTCCTTTACAGTTAGTCTTTATTTCTTCTACTTATTGACCTAATTACTCAGCTAATTACCTGTATTAGATGCTAACCACCAAAACCAATTTTTTTGGAACTTTTTGGGGCTTCTGCTATGTCTATATGCCAGTTTCTCCCGATTAAGATTAAGATCAATAGCTTCGGTCCATTGTGTTATTGTTGGTGGGGAGTTTGATGTCCATTTTTGTTATATAAATCTTGTACACTGATCTTATCCACATCTCATGCATTTTTATTGGAAGCATATCTCCTGCCATAATTCCCAGCAACGCTATTTTTGGATTTGGCTGTGCCTGTGTAGAGCATAGTGTATTTAGGGTATCAAATATACTCTCCCAATAAGGAAATAATTTGGGGCATTGCCACAACATATGTATAAGTGTACCCATATCATTAATACATCTTGGGCAATTTGATGTAGTTGCTTTGCCCAAAGAATATAACTTTAAAGGGGTATAATGGGATCTGTGGATAATAAATAATTGAGTCAGACATTGTGACGAGGACAATGATTCTCTAAATAAGTTTTTCAAAGCTTGCTCCCACTCCACCTCGCTAAGAGTCTCCAATTCTCTGCACCATCGCCCTAAACTGCCCACTTGTGTTTTTGTTCCCTCTATCCTATGTAAGGAAGAATATATATTATCTCCAATAAGTCCCTGTTTGGAATGTCTTACAGTTACTGCCAATGCTAGTATTAATGATGGACTATACTTAACCAGTTCCCGACCGCGCGCAGTATATTTACTGCTGCAGTGTGGTGCTGTCCCATGAATCGCCGTATATAAGCAGCGATCCGTGTGTGCGCAGTTAGCGGAAGGGATCCCGCCACGCTCTGCAGGAGTGTGCCCGCGGCTCGGGCGGACCCGATGTCCGCGGTGAACCACGATGACCTGCCAGAGAGAAAGAACAGGGAGCCACCAATGTAAACACGGCGGTTCCCCGCTCTGTCAGTGGGCATGTAAGAGATCTATTGATCCCTGTCCCTAGTCCAGCCCCCTCACAGTTAAAACATGCCTAGGGAACACAGTTAGCCCCTAGATCTCCCCCTGCAGGTTATCCCCTTCACTGCCAATGACATTTATACAGTGATCAGTGGATATTTAAATTTCTGATCGCTGTATAAATGTCATTGGTCCCAAAAAAGTGTCAAAAATGTCTGACATGTCTGCCCCAATATCAAAGTCCCGATAAAAAATTGCAGATCGCTGCCATTACGAGTAAAAAAAAAAAAAATGTAACATCGACAGAAAATAATTCTCATGGTTTGTAAATGCGGCAACTTTTGCACAAACCAATCAATAAACACTGATTGCCATTTTTTTTACCAAAAATATGAGGACGAATATAAATCGGCCAAAACCGATGAATAAATTAGTTTTTTATATTTTTTTTTTTGGATTTGTATATTAGCAAAAAGTAAGAAATATTGTTTTTTTTGCAAAATTGTTGCTCTTTTTTTGTTTATAGCGGTGATCAGAAGTGATGCAGAGGTGATCAAATACCACCAAAAGAAAGCTCTATTTGTGGGAAAAAAGGACGCAAATTTAATTTGGGTACAACGTCGCACAACCACGCAATTGTCAGTTAAAGCGACGCAGTGCCGAATCGCAAAAAGTGCTCTGGTCCTACAGTGTGTAATCCTTCTGGGGGTGAAGTGGTTAAATTGAAAAGTTTTGGCCGGATTCTGCATGGCATGTCGTAGCTGTAAATATTGAAAAAATAGTCTATTGGGCAACTCATATTTCTTTGCTAGTTTATCAAATGGTTTTAAAACTTCGTTGGCAAAAAGCTGATATAGTAACATTATACCAGCTCTTTTCCATAAATCACAATTTTCCAGTTTCCCTATCTTTGGTAATTGTGGATTTTCCCATATAGGCATATATTGAGTACATCCCTCCTGTAAAGTCTCTCGTTGAACAGCATTCCATATTTTATGGATTAATTGAAATGTAGGGAAACATTGTTTATTATAAAAATGGTGAGCTACTATTAACTGTACAAGTGGTTCCATTGGAAGTTGAGAAAATATAATTTGCTGTATAGAGTCTTCTTTGATTTTATGACGTTCCAACCATATAGTTGCTGTAACTGTGATGCTAAATAGTACTGTCTGGTGTTAGGAACAGCCAGGCCTCCATTATCTTTAGGTAGATGCAATATTCCCAGCCTGATCCAAGCATGTTTATATCTCCAGATCAGATCTCTAAACAAGGCATCTACTTGTTTAAAGAATTTCTGAGGCAACCATATAGGGCAGTTATGTAGAAAATATAGTAATTGTGGCATCCATACCATCTTTATCAAATTAACTCTACCAATTATTCTTAGCGGTAATCTGCTCCACGGTTTCCCTACTTGTTTAAAATATTTAAGTAGTGGGTTCAATTCTTTTCTGCATATGTATTCACTTGTGGTGTAATCTGAACACCCAGATATTTAAATGTAGATACTACCATTATTTGTAACGCTAATATTGGCAAATTGTTCAGCAATGGATCTACAGGTAAAAGAATGTTGCACATTGGTTCACACAATGGTGTCTCCGCCTACGGCCTCCTTGTTATAAACCCTTTACAGCACAGCCTGGGTACACCTTTGACAACGTCCATGACGAAACGCGTCAGGTGACCCCCGCTGTGCGCCATCACGTCATCCCGCTACCACATCCTCACGTCACTTCCGGATCCCCAGCAGCGTGTTGCCGAGCGTATCTCCGCTTGGGACAGGGAGCCCGCCGGGACTTCCTCCTATCGGAGCTATACACAGACACGCCGGATCCTCTAGTGGGCTTAGTATGGATGTTCCTATGGTCTAGTAAAGACTGACTTTTTGGGTAGCGCCAACGTTCAAGTTTTTAATTTGCCGTTTTATATTGCCGGCTTTACATTGCCGTTTTGATTACCATTTTTAATTGGATAATTCCCTGCATTTTTGAATAAATTTGTTACCTTTTACGAATTACACTATGGATTCCTTTCTCTGTTTTTTTATCTAAAACCGGATGGAAGATCACCCCAACAAAGAGGACCAACACAGGATTGACATACAGGCACTTTACCCCTGCAGGGGTAGTGCCCTCTGATAAGGAGGGGACCTACGGGGGAGCACGAGTGTAAAAGCACAAAGTCACAGATGAAGCGTTGTCTATGATTTGTCACTTTGAAGCACTGAACACTTTATCAATCTCCTACTTCACGTTATATACTGCACATCTAGAGAAGATTAAAAGTGTATGAACTGTCAGTTTGGAACATCAAGGACTTATTGCTATATATTATTGGGCAAAGAGAAGTGAAAAGAACGGAATATTTTATGAATATATAAAGGTCAATACATCATACACAACATCAGATTCTTAAATATGTCTGCACAAGTTATATGCACAATTTAAAAAACGTTATTTTACTAGCACATGAGGACTAGCACATTCTGCATTTTGTAGTTTTTTTATTTATTTATTTTTTCGTACTGTTTATATTTTTATCTTGTACTTTTTACATATGCATGATGGATACTGTTGCACATACTAGCACATGAACACAAGCACATTTTTTTGAAGAAAACACTTATTTATTACTATTTATGATTTATGACTATTACACAGAAGTTCTCCATTAATTTTAATCTCTAAGGATTTATCGAATTACATACATAAACAAATCAACACTGAGTATATTGAGATATAAGTACATGCAGCAGCGCCATATCCAACTTTTCCTATACAAAAGGACGGACTTGTCCCAATTTATTTTAAATCCTGAAAAGGAAATGTATGTATTAATCAAGGACATTATTGCTACTAAGGAGGATGATGTATCACCCAAAAATAAAAGTGTGTCGTCTGCATACAGAGCAATCTTATCCTCTCCCAGAGGTCTACAAAACCCAATATTTGATGATTGGCTTATGGCAGCAGCCAAGGTTCTAAAGCTAAAGCAAAAAGTAAGGGTGATAGTGGGCATCCCTGTCTTGTACCTCGTTTTAAAGAGAAAGGGACTGATACATGTCCGTTTACTCGGACCCATGCTACTGGATCAGTATAGAGAAGTTGTACTCATTTTATAAATTGGAGTCCAAATCCAAACTTCTCTAAACAGTTCCATAGCAAGTCCCACTCTACACTATCAAAGGCTTTTGCCGCATCAAGCGACAATATAGCCCTATTTCCTATATTTTCAGATGGGACCTGCAAATTTAAAAACAACTGTCTTATATTCACTGTACTAGATCTATCTGGGATGAAACCAGTCTGATCTGGATGCATCTTAGCTATAACCTTTGCTAGTCTATTAGCTAGTACTTTTGCCAGTAACTTCACATCCGTTGTAAGCAAAGATATTGGGAGGTATGATTCTGGATTTTCAGGATTCTTATCAGATTTTAATAGGACTAGAATAATCACCTCTTATTCACCATTCATAGAGGGAGGAAGATGACCACATTTCAAAGCTGAATTAAATACCTCCAACAATTCTGGTAATAATTTAGCACCATACACTTTATAGACCTCACTTGGTAACCCATCTATGCCTGGGATTTTATTATTAGGCATATTAGCGCAAGCAGCCTGTAATTCCTCTAAGATCCGAAGCTTATCTAGCATCTCTTTGTCGACTGCAGGAATCTCTTTTAATGTGATAGAATTAAGAAAGTATTTCAATTCAATACTTTTATAAGATACTTTACTACTATACAGGTTCTTAAAAAATTCCAGAAACACTGCAGATATCTCTATTGTATTTTGTACTTTTTTAGTTGGAGATACTTTCAATTCCATCACTTGACATTGGCCTTTGAGCCTTTACTATTGTTGCTAAGAGATGACCTGTATTTTCCCCATCTTTAAAATAGGGTTGCTGGAGGAAAAAACTTTTCTGCTCTGCTCTTTTATGTGAAATATCTACATATTCTTGTTGTTTTTGTACCCACAGCTGTTGATTTTCTATAGTAAGGTTTGCAATATATTTAATTTCGGCCTGTAGTGCTGCCTCAGCCACAGTCCTTTCCCAAGTTTTAGTTCTTTTTTTTAATTTTTGAAATTTGAGAAATAAATAGGCCTCTTATGTAGGCCTTTAATGAATCCCAATATTTCCGAGAGGCTACAGTGAACTTATTAACAGCAATAAAGGCCGTGATATCAGATAAGATACTCTCCTTGGAGGGGAAGAGGTCAAACCAGTAAGGATTAATTTTTCACAATGTACAAATCTGAGTAGAACATAAAATTAGCTTAAGAACCAATGGGGAATGGTCTGACAACACCCTAGCTGCATAAGTCACCTCCAATATAACTGGTAACATTGCTGAGGTAGCTAACGCTAAATCTATTCTGGAAAGGGCCTCTGGAGTGTGTAGTGTAAGTAGCATGGTATTGTCTACTATAATGTGCATGTTTCAAGTAATTTAATTTATGTATATTTAAGTGAGTCTCCTGCAGGCAAATGATAGACGGAGAAAACTGTTTCAATGTAGTAAACATTGCTTGTCTCTTTACTGGGTCACCAAAACCCCTAACATTCCAAGATACCAAAACTTGCATTGAGACTAGCATAGTATAATAGTGTAAAATTTTGGAACAATGACACCCATTTGTCTCTTTTGACTCGGCAATATTGATTAGAAAAAATCAATTTAGGAAAACAAAACACCCCTCTCAGTATAATCCCCAAGCAAAATTCCCTCAGTATTTTATGTGACAGGGAGCTTATCTTATATATTTTAACAATCTGGTGCGCGCTAGAATAAAAAAAGAAAAAACAAATTAAAAAAGAAAACCAAGTACTTACACAATACCTACATAAACAATAAAAATTTTGCAGTTACCCTAGGTGACTTTTACATAAAAGTTTTTGTAAGCACACATAGCCCTACAAACCAAGCATACCTCTAACCTAATCCCAATAACTATCAATTGATCAGGATTAGAAAAAACAAAAAAATCTTGTATTCCAATCTCCCTTCGGAAATTAGAATAAAAATTTGTTAGAGGGATTCTCCAATACTCTATCACACGGCTGTACAACTTCCGGAAGACATAAAAAAATTAATGTCATCTGGTAAGTGTTGCACAGCTAAAAAAAAAAAAGAAAAAGCATATTTTAATACACCACGTGAAGTGTACTGTATACCGTACAGCCCCCAATGCACTGATATATAGTGTACACTCAATACACTGTGTGTGTATATATATATATATATATATATTCTAGACTGTGTATATTTTAATACACAACGTGAAATGTACTATATACCGTACACCCCCGAATGCACTGATATATAGCGTACACTCAATACACTGTGTGTATATATTTATATATATACAGGGTGGGCCATTTATATGGATACACCTTAATAAAATGGGAACGGTTGGTGATATTAACTTCCTGTTTGTGGCACATTAGTATATGTGAGGGGGGAAACTTTTCAAGATGGGTGGTGACCATGGCGGCCATTTTGAAGTCGGCCATTTTGAATCCAACTTTTGTTTTTTTTCAATAGGAAGAGGGTCATGTGACACATCAAACTTATTGGGAATTTCACAAGAAAAACAATGGTGTGCTTGGTTTTAATGTAACTTTATTCTTTCATGAGTCATTTACAAGTTTCTGACCACTTATAAAATGTGTTCAATGTGCTGCCCATTGTGTTGGATTGTCAATGCAACCCTCTTCTCCCACTCTTCACACACTGATAGCAACACCGCAGGAGAAATGCTAGCACAGGCTTCCAGTATCCGTAGTTTCAGGTGCTGCACACCTCGTAGTTAATATCACCAACCATTCCCATTTTATGAAGGTGTATCCATATAAATGTCCCACCCTGTATATTGGACCGTATATATTTTCATACACCATGTGAAGTGTACTACATACCGTACACCCCCGAATGCACTAATATATAGTGTACACTCAATACACTGTGTATATTGTGACGTTATGCGAGGCGCCATAATGGATGGGCGATATTTGTCGCCTCGCATGCGATCACTTGGAGGCGACTAGATAGAGTCCAATCCAGGTTTTTCCAGCCACCATGGCAGAGCTGGTTCTGGCCCAGACTTTCTGGTTCCCTCAAACCCCTCTCCACCTGCATTTAATGACCAGGAAGAGAATAGAGGGGAGCTCAATCTTGGATCTCAGAGGGAGAAAGCTCAGAGAGCTCTGTGTGCTAAATTGGACTCAAAAGACAAGGTTTGCAATGTGCTTGTGTTTTGTGGGTGTCTGGGACAGCCCCACACTGTATAGACAGGAATCTCTTTGTTTAGTTTAAACGCCATACGGCAAGGTTTTGTTTTCTGTTCTATTTGCTTGGATCCTGCAAACCTTTTATAATAAACCTGGCAACCCGCCAGATTTTAAAGAAGTTGGACTGCCTGCTGAGTTCTTTTCCTCCGAAAAGCGATCCCCACGAGCTAATCTCACACACATGGTGGACTCGGCAGTCCAGCGGAAAACCAACCACCAGGTCGCAGAAGCTGCTGCAGCTCAGTGAGAGGAGACTCGCCAGGCTATCGCAGCACAACAGGCAGCTCAACGGGAGATGAACCGGCAGTTTGCAGAAGATCTGCTGGAGTTAAAAAGGGGGCCGGCACCTCCTGTGACAGTGGAACCAAAATTAGTAGCCACCTCGTACCACATGTAGAAGATGGCACCTACGGATGATGTGGAGGCGTACCTCACAACCTTTTAGAGAGTCGCTCTTTGTGAAGGATGGCCAAAAGAACAGTGGTCGGGACGGGCAGCACCATTCTTGACCGGCGAACCCCAAAAAGCCTACTTCAGTCTGGAAAAAGATAAGGCCCAGGACTATCAGACTCTAAAGGCAGAGATACTTGCATGCCTGGGGGTCACCATGGCAGTCCGGGCCCAACGCGTCCATCAGCGGACCTATCGCACTGACAAGCCACCCTGTTCGCAGATGTTCGACCTAGTTTACCTTACCAGGAAATGGCTACAGCCAGAGACTTTGCCAGGTCCCCAGATCGTGGAGCGCGTGGTCAAGGACCACTATTTGTGGGCGCTCCCTGCTGCTTTGAAGAAATTGGTCAGCCATGGGGACCCCAAAACTGTAAACCTAATCGAGAGATACACAGCTGCTGAGTAGTGTTGAGCGAACCCGGACTGTAACGTTCGGGTCCGTACCGAACTTTAGGGTGTCCGTGGCACGGACCCGGACCCGGACATTTCAAAAATCGTTCGGGTTCGGTCCGGGGTTCTGCTATTTTACTCCACGTGTTGAGAAGCTGCAGGGCAGCCAATCAACAAGTGTTTCACTGGTTTGCCCTTAGAAGCCATCACAGCCATGCCTACTAATGGCATGGCTGTGATTGGCCGGTGCATCATGTGACCCAGCCTCTTTATAAGCTGGAGTCACAGTGCTGCAGTCACATGCTCCTTGGGTTAGTATAGGGAAAGGTAGCTGACGGCGTGAGGGACAGATTTTAGCCATTTTAAGACCTGATCCTGCATCCTGAGATAGATTACTTTACTACTGCTGTCTGTGCTGTTGCTCTGAGGACAGATAGCAG
>BLSH010152934.1:255583-274267 GCA_018402905.1 Glandirana rugosa
CCCGTGACATCACCGTACCTACACAGTGCCCACTCTTGACTACACCATACCTACTCGTACTTACTCCGTGTTTACTCGGTACCTACCCCTACCTACTCGTGCCTACCCACCCACTCGCCCATCCGTGCTCATCCATCCCCATCCATGGCTCATTTGTGCCTCATTCATGCTCATCCATACCACATCAGTTCTCACCCGTGACACATCCATGCCACTACAGTGCCCATCAGTGCCACTACAGTGCCCATCCATGCCACTACACTGCCCATCCGTGCCACTACACTGCCCATCCATGCCACTACACTGCCCATCCATGCCACTACAGTGCCCACCTGTGCCACTACAGTGCCCATCCGTGCCACTCTACTGCTCATCCGTGCCAATACCCTGCCCATCTGTGCAACTACAGTGCCTCACAATAGTGTAAAAGATGGTCAAATTAGATTCTAAATGTATGCCCCTAGAACACCTGACGGTGCTCCCTGCATGTTGGGCCTCTGTATGTGGTCGCGCTGTGTAAAAGTGTCACGCATGTGGTATCGCCATACTCGGGAGGAGTAGCAGAATATATTTTAGGGTGTCATTTTTGCTAGGTACATGCTGTGTGTTAGAAATATTGTATAAATGGACAACTTTGTGTAAAAAAAAAAATGCGTTTTCATTTTCTTTCCACATTTTCCAAAAACTTGTGGAAAAAATGACATGTTCAAAAGACTCATTATGCCTCCTAGAATATACGTTGGGGTGTTAGCTTTCCAAAATGGGGTCATTTTTTGGGCGTTTCCATTGGCCTGGTGCTCCAGGACCTTCAAAAATGCAAGAGGTAGTCAGGAAATTATATGTGTAATTTATGCTCCTAGAACGCCTGATGGTGCACCCTGCATGTTGGGTCTCTGTATGTGGCCAGGCTGTGTAAAAGTGTCACACATGTGGTATCGCCATACTCGGGAGGAGTAGTAGAATGTATTTTGGGGTGTAATTTGTGGTATGCATATGCTGGGTGTGAGAAATAACCTGTTAACATATGACAATTTTGGGAAAAAAAAAAAAAAAAAAAGAAAATTCATTTTGCAAAGAATTGTGGGGAAAAATTACAACTTCAAAAAATTCACCATGCCTCTTACTAAATACCTTGGAATGTCTACTTTCCAAGAAGGGGTCATTTGGGGGGTATTTGTACTTTCCTGGCTTGTTAGGGCCTCAGGAAATGATATAGGCCGTCAGTACATCAGGTGTGATCAATTTTCAGTGATTGGCACCATAACTTGTAGACTCTATAACTTTCACAAAGACCAAATAATATCCACTAATTTGGTTTTTTTTTTACCAAAAATAGGTAGCAGTATAAATTTTGGCCAAAATTTATGAAGAAGAATTACTAATTTGCAAAATTTTATAAAAGAAACAAAGAAAAATTCATTTTTTTACAAAATTTTCGGTCTTTTTTTAATTATAGCGCAAAAAATAAAAAACCCAGCGATGATTAAATACCACCAAAAGAAAGCTCTATTTGTGTGAAAAAAAGGACACAAATTTCATATGGGTACAGTGTTGCATGACTGAGTAATTGTCATTCAAAGTGTGAGAGCGCTGAAAGCTGAAAATTGGTCTGGTTGTTAAGGGGGTTTAAGTGCCCAGTTGTCAAGTGGTTAAAATGGCAGCTATAGTTGGCCTAAAAGTTATTATTTATTCCCTTTTGGTGCAGTGGTAGGATCAATTGTTTAGCGAGGGTGTACTTGTAGATCCTGTGGAAAATATTACACTGTTAAAGGCATAGTCTGCCTTTCATACAATGTTTCATGTTACACCTGTATTTAGGGTGTAACATGAAACATGGTTGCATACCAAACTTTTTTGGCCATACTTCTGCTGTGGTTACAGGTGTACAAGTACTTTAGTTCTCCTGTGACCCAGAATCAGCCAATAACAGGTTATTGCCAACTAATGAAGTAGAGCCACTCCAGGCTCCAGTAGCATCCTGACAATATTGTCAGGATCCACCCTGCTGCCTGATTGACAGCTGGCTCTGCCTTTTGGCACACGGCTGAGAGCCAGAGCCAGTTGCTCTTGCTCCCTCCCCAGCCCGGTGCTTCATGTGATTGTTCAGTTCTTGGTCTTAGAGCCAGATGCAACATCACACAGATGCTGCAGCATAGAGGCAAGTATGTATGTTTATTTGCAGTGTTTATCTGCATGCTAAGAGCTTTAATTTTTTTTCCCAATGAAGTCTGCAGCTATGTCACAGCTTACTAGTGATCACATATTTGGGAACAATGCTGAAAGGGAGGACCTTCATAAACGTATACCCAGCACAGGTCATTGTGTTAGGGAACATTTATATACAGATGGCAGGCAGAAGGGGTTAAAAGCTTTTACTGCAGATTCAGAATATGTAAACATTTAGTGTGCTTAGTCTGGGAAAAGGTTAACGTACAACTAAAGGCAACATTCAATTTTAGTAAATCCTCATATAAATATCTGAAAGTTAAACATGGTAATAAAAAAACTGAAACAATTTTTTTTCTACTATATAGCTGCAATTGTGGTCTTTAATCCCCTCCAGCAGTCCTCCTTTGATGTATAATGCTAGTGATGGTGGGAGGAGTTCTGCAGAGTTGATATGTCATTTCTTTCCACTGCGCTAGAACCTGCATCTCCCACAGGGAACTACAATTCCCAGAGTCCTCATGCCCTCCATCATGCTCAGTCTATTTTTCATAACACACACGTGCTATGTAAAACAGTACAAGTTAGTACAGGTTAGTTTGCACATAGATTTTTCTATTAATCTGTGTGCTTCTCTCTGCCTGTTCTTGTCTGGTAATTGATAAACTGACAGAAGAAAAGCCAAGCTGGGAGCAGCATGTATAGACACAGAGCAGTGAGCGGGCAAAGGCGGGACATCAGTGGAAGTGGGTGGGGCTTCAGTGGCCGATCATGGGCGGAGCCTCATCTGGACTTCTGTGGAGAATGAAATGCCTGAGCTTTCCATGGACTGGAGGAGCACCTCCCCCAGTGATATCAGGATGGCTCCTTGTAGTCTCTTCAGAGAGGCAGCATGCAAAAGGGGACAACAGGCAAATAGAAACACAGGAAGCACCGTTGTCTCCTCGGTAAAGGAAGTGAACATGAGAGCTTTCAGCCGCAGGGGACAACGTAGATATCTCAAAACCCTTACTGTTTTTTTGCAAAACAACCAGTGAGATGTTTAATAGATTGTATAGTTACATAGTGTATTGATTTTTCATTTTGACCACAGTTCTTCTTTAACTTTAAGCACTTTAGATTAAAAGATGACATATATCACTTAAATTATTTTTGAGGATTTTGCAAACACAGGAATGACACATTTTCTGTTTCAAGCACTGCTTTATACATTGACCTATGATTTATGATTTAGACCTAGGTCCATCCAGCCAGTATGATCACCTGCTGAAAAATTTCCCTTCACAGACAGCTCAACTCTCTGATAAGACAAGACAGTTTAATCTACTGTAGTTTTACTTGTCAAAATGCAGTACATGGATTTTCACCAGTCAAATCAAAGTGTAAATGGACAATGATCTTCTACACCTTGTGCTCACTATGAAGGCTGGAAACAAAATGAGGGGACAAGATGAAGAAGGGAGGGGTCTAACTAAGGACTAACCAACATAGAGGTAAACTGGATTATACCACTTTACAGACATTACAAGTTGTAGTTGCAATGAATTACCAACAGATGTCAGTACAAAGGTCTTTATACATTACATAGTTACATGGTAGGTAAGGTTGAATAAGGAAAACAGTCCATCCAGTTCAATCTATGTAGGTGTACGTGAGTCAGCGTCGATAATCATTTCCTATATCCCTGTATATTGCGTTCTTTAAGATGCAAGTCCAAGAGTCTTTTAAAAATATCAATACTCCCCGCTGACACCACCACTTGTGGAAGAGAGTTCCACATTTTCACCTCCTTGACAATGAAAACCCTGCGGTGCTTAAGGTTAAACCGCTTTTCCTCCAATCTCATTGTTTGGCCCAGTGTCATCTTACCCCCTGAAATTGAATAGCTTTTTTTCCTATGTTGGGGTCGCCATTTAGGTATTTGTAAATCGCTATCATGTCTCCTCTCAAGCGTCTTTTCTCCAGCGAAAATAAATTTAGTGCTTGTAGTCACTCCTCGTATTTGAGGTCCTCCAGTCCCCTTATTAATTTAGTTGTCCTTCTTTGCACTCTCTCCAGCTCCAGTACATCCCTTTTGAGGACTGGTGACCAGTAGGAATGGGCTGAACACCTACCCAGGTTCGGTTCGCACCAGAACACCGCGAACAGGGAATACATTTGTTCGAACATGCAAACCCTATTAAACTCGGACACTAACATGAAAAATCAAAAGTGATAATTTTAAAGGCTTATATGCAAGTTATAGCCATAAAAAGTGTATGGGGACAAAGGTACTGCCCTAAATCAATAGTTTTTTCAGGAGCAGTGATTTTAATAATGCTGAAAGTGAAAAAATAAAAATGAAATATTCATTTAAATTCATTTAAAATCTGTCATAGGGTTCCCCTTAACCACTTCAATACACTGTGTAATATATACTACACTGACTGCACCATATAATCTGAACTGTATTATGTATACTACGGGGGCTGCACTCTATAAAATTGTAATGGCATGCCCCAGTCAAGCAGGTGGAGAAAATTTGGGCCTTAGTTGTTGGTGGTGGCAGAACACTGTAACCCCTCATAGTTACTCTTGTTGGGCGCAGGAATGGGCCCTGCTGTTGTAAGTTATTTTAAAAATTGTAATGATATGCCCCAGTCAAGCAGGTGCAAAAAATTGGGCCTTGAGTGTTGGTGGTGCCAGAACACTGGAACCCTTCACAGTTACTCTTGTTGGGCGCAGGAATGGGCCCTGCTGTTGTAAATTATTTTAGAAATTGTAATGACATGCCCCAGTCAAATAGGTGCAGAAAAATTGGACCTTGGGTGTTGGTGGTGGCAGAACACTGTAACCCTTCACATTAACTCTTGTTGGGCGCAGGAATGAGCCCTGCTACTGTGAAATATTTTAAAAATTGTAATGACATGACCCAGTCAAACAGGTGCAAAAAATTGGGCCTCGGGTGTTGATGGTGGCAGAACACTGTAATCCCTCACAGTTACTCTTGTTGGGTGCAGGAACAGGCCCTGCTGTTGTAAATTATTTTAAAAATTGTAATGACATTCCCTAGTCAACCAGGTGCAGAAAAATTGGGCCTTGGGTGTTGGCAGAACACTGTAAGCCCTCGCAGTTACTCTTGTTGGGCGCAGGAATGGGCCCTGCTGTTGTAAATTATTTAAAAAATTGTAATGACATGCCCCAGTCAAACAGGTGCATAAAAATTGGGCCTTGGGTGTTGGTAGTGGCAGAACATTGTAACCCCTCACAGTTACTAAATTGTAAAGGCATGCCCCTGTTAAGCAGGTGCAGAAAAATTGTGCCTTGGGTGTTGGTGGTGCCCTAAACCAAAAATATTGTTGGCAGCTAGCATCATCAGGATTCAGGAGGAATAGGATAGGCAGCATAGGCAGTCTTAATGGGGATCCCAGATCCCTAGCAAATTCAATCAGTTACATCAGCATCAGGGGCTTGATAGCTGCTGATCCAGGAATGATTCATTTTTATAAATGTGAGCCTATCAACGGAGTGTGTGGAGAGTCGCACTCTTTTATCCGTTACGAACCCTTCAGCAGCACTGAATGTTCATTCAGAAAGCACACTGGATGCAGGACAGGCCAGTAGATTGATTGCATATTGAGCAAGTTCCGGCCAGTGGTCAATTGTCAAGACCCAATAACTCAGTGGATACAGCAACTCAGTGGATGCTCAGTTGGAAAGGTCTCCAAGTCTGCTCCTGCCTCTAGATATTTCTGCACCATATAATGCAGACGATGATGATGGTTGCTTGAACCTATCAGCCCTGGGCCCTGAGGACTGAAGAATTGTTTAAAGGCATCGGTCAGCCGGCCACCTTTCCACCGCTCTTCCTCTGACCGAAGGAAGCCTCAGAAACATGTTGTCCAGTACCAGGAAATGGTAACCTCCCAGGGTCTGGACGTTGCACAAACTTTTCTTCAAGGTATCCTGAAGATGTTTCATCCTCTGCTCCCTCTACGAAGGCAGGATGAGCTCTGCAACTTTACCCTTGTAATGTGGATCAAGAAGGGTTGCCAGCCAGTAATGATCCCTCTTCTTGATACCACGAACCCTCGGGTCTCTTTGCAGGCTTTGCAGAATCAGGGAGGCCATGCAGCGTAAGTTTGAGGAGGCATGAGAGTCCTCTGGGTCACTGAGGATGACATTGTCAGGAACTACCTCCTCCCAGCCTCATACAACTCCTTGGGTTTCTGGGGACTGAAAACCACCCTTTGAAGACTGCTGCGTGTTATCCTCTACATCCATGCTGACACAATCCTCCTCCTCTTCTTTCTGTGTGTTTGGAGGCCCTGCAGGAATGCTATCTGCATAAAGGGGGCCTTGAGAGGAAAGGAAGTCCTCCTCTTCCTCCCGCTGTTCTGCCTCAAGTGCCCTGTCCATGATCCCACGAAGCGTGTGCAGGAAGACTAGAGGGACAGTGTCACTGATAGATGCATTGTCGCTGCTCACCATCCTTGTGGCCTCCTCAAATGGTGACAGGACAGTGCATGTACTGCATCCTTGATCAGTAACCACTGGCGTGGTGAAAAGAAGCCAAGCTCCCCTGAGCCTGTCCTGGTGCTATACTCACACAGGTATTCATTGATGGCCCTCTGCTGTGCGTGCAGCCGCTGCAGCATTGCCAAAGTTGAGTTCCACCTGGCGGGCATGTCACAAATGAGGCGGTTGGTGGGCAGGCTGAATTCCCAATGAATGTCAGCCAGCCGAGCACTGGCATTGTATGACTGTCGGAAATGACCACAGGCGTTTTGTCATGTACCTGGTCGGAGGCTGAAGTGCTGAGAGGGCTTCCCTTGTGGCTGAGTGCAGAGCGCCCCTGGAGGTGGAAACAGGGAGTGCTGTGCTCAAAGAAGGGGGGTGGCCAGCTGCGATAGGCTGAAGAGATGACACTGTGCCTACTGGGTGGAGATTGACAAGCAGGAGGTACTGCTGGGCTGGGGTCCCTTGTGATCACTGGATGAGACATGGCAGCAGAAGGAGCCAGGAGCAGAGTCAGGAGCCAGGCAGGGAGTCATGCACGGGAGATCAGCCAATGGTGAAACAGCAAGCAGAGTCAAGGACAGTCAAGGTCATACACTAGTAATCAGGCAGGAGAGGAGTCAGAGGAGGCAAGCCAAGGGTCAAGCATGGATCAGCAGGCAGAAGCAAGTGCCTGGAGCAAGCCAAGGTTCAAGCCGGGATTGGAGAATAGACAGGTCAAAGACAAGTTGGGACTGGAAACAGGATATCCAAGATAACAAGAGCAGGAACACAGAAACACACAGAGGAAGCTGAAGATCATCCAGCAATTAGTAGTTGCTTCTGCTGGCTTTAAATAGGCCACTAAGCGCCATAAAATGTCACGTATTGCGTGCGCGCACACGCATGCGCACTAGCGCATATCTATTCCTGCGTGCGTGCTAACGTCTGTGGTGCGCGATTCTGCTGGATGTTAACAGTTCTGACAATCCTTCTGTGGACTGTTCTCTGACACGTTTCTGGCCTGCCTCAGAATATCTGGTAAGCCTGAGTACCTGGCCAAGAAACGCTGCACCACCAAATTCAAGACGTGTGCCAAGCATGGAACATGTGCCAAGTGTCCCTGTCGGAGGGCAGAGAGAAGGTTGGTGCCATTGTCGCATACAACCATTCCTGGCTCAAGCTGCTGTGGCATCAACCTGAACCTTGTTGCTGGCCACCCTGTCCAAGGAGGCCATAACACTACCTTCCACATGACGGTAGAGAGCTGGAATGGCCTCACGTGAGAAGAAATTTCTTTTTGGAACCTGCCACTGTGGTACAGCACGTTCCACAAATTCATGAGAGGGGGCAGAGTCTACCAGCTGAAAAGGCAGCAGTTGTAGCACTAGCAATTTGGCCAAGCTAGCATTTAGACGCTGAGCATGTGGATGGCTGAGACAGTATTTTTTTTTTTTTTTTTTACGGTTTAGCAACTGGGGTAGGGAAATTTGCCTGCTGAAATCAACTGGTGGTGTACCGCTAGCAGATTGGCTGCAAGTACTTGTGGCACCCATTGCTATACCTTCATTCCTCTCAGTGCAGGCTTTTGAGAGGACTGGAGGTATAGTAGGGGTTGAGGTCACAGATGAGGAGCAAGGAGAAGTCCGCCTTGTTTTAAATGTGGGTCTTTGAGGTGCTGTTGCCGGTGGACTGCATGGCAGGTCGTCATATGTCTTGTCAAGCATGTGGTGCCCAAACGGCTGCTGTTCTGGCCGCGCTTGATCTGCTTTAGACATAGATTGCAAACAGCAATGGTGTGATCTACTGCACAAGTGTTGAAAAAAGCCCACACCAATGAACTTTTGGAAGTCAAAGGGGAGTCAGCAGCACCCTGCACCTGTGGAGCTCTGGAGGACATCCTGCGTCATTGGAGTTGTGCCTCCTTCTCCTCACTTTTCTCCTCTCTTCTCTCAGACACCCAAGTACAGTCAGTGTCCTCATCATCCCTCCCTCCTCGTTACTGGAGCAAACTTGGCAGTATGCTGCAGCTGGGGGAACATGACTGCTAGTTTCTTGTCCTTCTGTGGCACCCCCTCTCTCTAGGCTCACGTTACTCCCTTCCTCAACCAGGGAACCAACATCGGAGCCTTCAAATTGCGGCGCATCCTCCATCAGCATGTAACCGACACTATGGTTGAATAATTCTGGTGACTACTCCATGCATGATGGTGGGGCTACGGAAGGAGTAACTGCGGACAAGGATCTGGTGGAATAGGCTGCTTTGGAAATGAGCCTGGGTGACAGAGGATGTGGAGGATGAGGACGGCTTAGTTATCCACTCCACCAACTCTTCTGCATGTTGTGGCTCAATAACAAGGCCAACAGCAGAAAAAAAAGGACAAGCGTGACCCGCCTGCAGAGGATGCACCATCACTTTTCACTGTAGACACAGAGGCTGCTTGCCCTCTTTTAGCGGCCTGGGAGCATCTGCCCCTCCTTGGTGGCCTTCCGGACATGATGGGAATTTTTTTTAACACTACACTACACTGTATTATATACTGTACACCGCCGAATGCACTTAATATACATTTATATATATATATATATATACTGTATATATATATATTCTTACACTGCCTGCACTGACTGTATATACTGTACACTGAATGAGCTGTATATATAGTCTACACTGAATGCAATATATATATATATATATATATATATATATATATATATATTGCATTCAGTGTAGACTATATATACAGCTCATTCAGTGTACAGTATATACTGTATATATATTCTTGCACTGACTATATACTGTACACTGAATAAGCTGTATATATAGTCTACACTGAGTACACCCCTCACATTTGTGTAAATATTTTATTCTATATTTTCATGTGACAACACTGAAGAAATTACACTTTGCTACAATGTAAAGTAGTGAGTGTACAGCTTGTATAACAATGTAAATTTGCTGTCCCCTCAAAATATCTCACCGCACAACCATTAATGTCTACACCACTGGCAACAAAAGTTAGCACACTCCTAAGTGAAAATGTCCAAATTGGGCCCAAAGTGTCAATATTTTGTGTGGCCACCATTATTTTCCAGCACTGTCTTAAGCCTCTTGGGCATGGAGTTCACCAGAGCTTCACAGGTTGCCACTGGAGTCCTCTTCTACTCCTCCATGATGGTATCATGGAGCTGGTGGATGTTAGAGAACTTGCGCTCCTTCCCCTTCCGTTTGAGGATGCCCTACAGATTCTCAATAGGGTTTAGGTCTGGAGACATGCTTGGCCAGTTCATCACCTTTACCCTCAGCTTCTTTAGCAAGGCAGTGGTCACCTTGGAGGTGTGTTTGGGGTCGTTATCATGTTGGAATATTGCCCTGCAGCCCAGTCTCTGAAGGGAGGGGATCTGCTTCAGTATGTCACAGTGGTATTCATGGATCCTTCAATGAACTGTAGCTCCCCAGTGCCAGCAGCACTCATGCACTCCACAGACCATGACACTCCCACCACCATGCTTGACTGTAGGCAAGACACACTTGTCTTTTTACTCCTCACCTGGTTGCCGCCACACACGCTTGGCACCATCTGAACCAAAGAAGTTTATCTTGGTCTCATTAGACCACAGGACATGGTTCCAGTAATCCATGTCCTTTAGTCTGCTTGTCTTCAGCAAACTGTTTGCGGGCTTTCTTGTGAATCACCTTTAGAAGAGGCTTCCTTCTGGGATGACAGCCATGCAGACCAATTTGATGCAGTGTACATGAAAAGATAGAATGAAAATATGTACAAAAATGTGAGGGGTGTACTCACTTTTGTGAGATACTGTGTGTATATATATACATATATATATATATATATATATATATATATATATATATATATAGCCCCCCCAAAGTGTAGGTGGTTTTTGGTGAGGTCTTTTTGCTAGGAGAGGCAAAATGTAGTCAGGCCTGACTGTAGGTGCAGGCCTGAATGTTTTGATCTGAGCTGGGGAGTGGCTCAGGGAGTGGCTGGAAACAGAAGGAAGGAACACCGCTTGGAGTTTCCTCCCCTTTGAGCAGAGAAGGCTCTGGAAAGGGGGATCAATGGGGAGGTGTCAATTCCTGATGTATGAAAAGGAGCCCTGACCAATCTACAGTCTGGATTGGCAGGGGGCAGGCCTTCTTAAATACAGCAGTCTGCCATCAGGGGGAGGAGAAGTAGGGTAGAAGTGCGAAAGATGTAGCAGAGGTGCTGTGGAGGCCTCTACCCTGGAGGGAACACCCAGTTTGGGGGGTGACCTTGAGACCTGGACACTCGGGTGCAGCCAGGAGTGGAGTTGATTCCTGGAGCAGCACAATAGAGTAATAGAACAGCAGAGGTGCTACTGAGAACACTTTAAAGTATATACTGGAGTCAGTGAGTGACAGACCCTGGGAGCTGGAGGAAAGGCTGGAACAGTCTGGGAGAGGAATAGTTGACAGTCTGTGGAGGTCTCAGGAGCCATTCAGGGGAAGAAGTGTCACTGGGAGGATAGCAGGTCGGTGTGACCTGGAAGAGGGCTGGGCTGAAAGTTGTAGTCCATCAAAAGGCCCAGCTAGCTCCAACGTACTAAGCTACATTTTGAGGGGTCTTTGACCCTGGCCTGTGGTCCGGAGGTCCTGCTGACAGAGTGCAGGCCTCACTATGTGCTAGCTGCAGTGAAGAGAAAAGAATGGAATCAGCCTGATAAATTTCCCTTCAGGTCAGGAAACTAAATGATGTGCTGGAGAGAAGTGAAGGAGCGATACTCTGCAAGTGATGTGCTGGAAAGAAGTGAAGGAGCAATAGTCTGCAAGAGAAGTGCTGGAGGAAGTAGAGTGTATATACGATCTTTTATATAGATGGTCCTGTAACCAATTCTTTGGGCATCCCACAGTCACCCCTTTTCCCCATCCAAGTTAATGCTCTAAATAAAACAAACAAAAACAAGAGCAGGCCTGTTCAGTGACTTCGGATGTGTGAGATATGGTGGGATTGAGGGCAGCTATAAGGTGAACTACAACTACCAGCCACTCCCAAGAAAGCACATAGCTACATATACCATACTGTATATATATATATATTCTTAGAGTGCCTGTATATACTGTATACTGAGCTGTATATATATATATAGTCTACACTGAATGCAGTATATATATATAATTATATATATACATATACTTTACACTGCATAAGCTGTATATATAGCCTACACTGAATGCAGTGTATGTATGTATGTATATGTATATATATATATATATATATATATATATATATATATATATATATACATATACATATATATATATATACACACTATACTGTATATATACATTCATACACTGCCTGCACTGACTGTATATAGGTTACACTAGATCTATATACTACATTGCCTGCACTGACTGTATATACTCTACACTGTATCTATATACTACACTGCCTACACGCCACTAACTAACCTAGCTAAACTAACTCAATGCTCCAGTCTCTCTCGTCTCTCCACTTTCACATACTACATATGGCCACTGTTCAAATGGCCTTATATAGTGTGGGGTGTGGACTGAGACCCCTGAGCCATGGTTGGCCAAAGGCATCCTGCTTTTGGCCAATCATGGCTCTCACAGCAGAGTGTGCTGTGATTGGCCAAAGCATGCAGGTCTGCATTATGGGGCGCTTGAATAAGCCACAAACGACCCATAATGTTCTATATTGTGCGAACGCCCGATGTTCGAGTCAAACTTACATTCCATCCCTAGTGACCAGGACGGAATGCTCCAGATGTGCCCGCCGCAAGCTCCAGGATTGTTGCCGCAGGTCGGGCGGATTCAATGTCCGCCGGTGATTCGCGAACGCTTACAATAGAAGAAAAGTAGGGGAACCGCCATAACACTGATCTACTGATCCCTGTCACCGGGATCAGTTAGATCTGTTATGCCCCTGCCAGCCCAGCCCCCACACAGTTAAAACACGCCTAGGGAACACAGTTAACCCCCTTCATTGCTCCCTGCAGGTTAACCCCTTCCCTGTCAAAGACATTTATACAGTAATCATTGGCTACTTAGATTTCTGATTGGCGTATAAATGTCAATGGTCCCAAAAAAGTGTCAAAAATGTCCGACATGTCCGCTGCAATACCACAGTTCTGATAAAAGTCGCAGATCGCTGCCATTACCAGTAAAAAAAAAAATAGTAAAAATAAATGAATTCTCATGGTTTGTAACCAAGCGCAAACCAATCAATGAACGCCGATTGGGATTTTTTTTTTTTACCACAAATATGTAGAAGAATATATATCGGCCAAACTGATGAATAAAATAATTTTTGTTATTTTTTTTGTTGATATGCATTTTAGCAAAAAGTAAGAAATGTTTTTTTTTTTTTAACAATTGTCGCTCTTTTTTTGTTATAGCAGTGATCAGAAGTGACGCAAAGGTGATCAAATACCACCAAAAGAAAGCTCTATGTGTGGGGAAAAAAGGACGCCAATTTCGTTTGGGTACATCATTGCACGAACGCACAATTGTCAGTTAAAGTGACACAGTACCGAATCGCAAAAAGTGCTCTGGTCCTAATGTAGGAAATCCTTCCGGGGCTGAAATGGGTAAATGGTAGATCCACTTTTGTGGGGAAAAAATAGCAAATAAAAAAATAATATAGCATATACAATTGCGAGTCATATTGTAACTGAATGCTATTAAAAATTGCCTTTCCTTTTCAATCTGCAGCTCTGTAATTTTCTGTAAAATGCAATGCAATATGGCTACCTGGAGGTGTTCTCTACACAGAATGTGTACAGAACGCCCCCCAGAAACATAATTTCCTGCTTGTGTGATTGGCTCACTGATTTTCCCAGAAGTCTGCATTAAGATACAAGTCAGATATCAGGCACCCCCTGCAAAAAAAATGTCATTCTTAGTGGGATACTTCCAATAGGAAATCATGTCTAAAGGGATGCAGACCCTGCAATTTTCATCATTAGAGCCCTGCAGGTGCAGCAGCTGATTGATAATTATAAAACCACTCCCATTAGATTCATTTACCATGTGGACACAGACAAACACACAGGGATTTCTTTAGAATAACAACAGGTAGGAATCTGCAATCTTTAATTCAGTCATGTCTTCTAAACACAGATCTGTATTCTTAGAAACTTTTAAAAGTGAGGTGCCTAACAAGTGTTCTTTATCAGTGCAAAAGCTGCTCTCTAAGTAGTGATATCCCTATGTGGTAGCTATTATTGTATATCCTAGATGTCGCTAGACCCAGACTACTGGCCAGTGCCCCAGCTCTAGCGAGACCTCTGAAATCACATGTCACATTTAGGGCTAGTTTACACTTGCTTCAAAACAACACTTCAGACAGGCTTTGTTAAAGCTCTCTTAATGCCAGTCAAAGCTCATGTCACTAAATAAAATGGTTAGCTTACAGTCCTGTTTACACCTTGTGTTTGCTTTGCTTCAGCTTCACTTCAAAAATTATACCCCATGTAGCTTTAGTGGTGCTTCAAAGCATCTTCAAAGCCCCCATAGAAGTCTATGACAAATCTTGTTTGAAGCTCGCTTGAAGCACCTGATGCTTTTGAAAGGCTTCAATTCAGCTTTAGCTTTGCTTTGTTTTGGAGAAAATGCAGGTATGATATATCAAAAAACACACAGGGGCATCTGCCAAGCTTCAACAAAGCTTCAAAAGAGCATCACTGAATCACCACCGAAGCCTCATCGAAGCAACACCGAAGCCTCATCGAAGCACCACTGAAGCCTCAAAAACACATCATAAAAGCTTGTTGAAGCAGTAGGAGCTTTAATGTGCGTTGAAGCCGAAATGAGCGTAAATGAGTGTAAATGAGCCCTAAGTGACATAGGGACATGCTCTGCTGTATGCCAGTAGCACCAAATGGATTGATATCCAGACTGCAATTGAATAAGTAGTCCCAGGAAGACTCTACTAGAAACCTAGGAAGTGGGAAAAAGCTGCATGGGACTGTAAATAGGTAAATAAACACTGCTTTCACTGAGTGCCAGCAAAAGGGGGCACAAGCCTCTAAACACCAATGTAACCAGGGATACTGAACACCAATGTAACAAGCTGTGCACACCCCTGAACACCAGTGTATTAATGTGCACATACAACTGAAGGAGAATATAATAAAAAGCACCCACTTCTAAATAGACATGAGCAATTTGTTTCGTTCCTAATTCATCTTTTAACGAATTTGGACAAATTCATTAATTCGGAAATGTCCAAATTGAGGAAAACCCGTTTAACAAATTTTTTTGAATATTCGTTAATTAGAATATTCGTAAATTCGAAAATTCATAAATTCGTAAATACATAAATTCGTACATTCGAAAACCCTAAAATTTGAAAATCTGAAATAATAACTAATAATAGCTTAACAATTACTAACTATTAAATTATAGGTATTGGAATGCCGTATCTAAACGAATGGAATGTAACAAATGAATAATTATAAATAACAATAATAATAAAAACGTTTTATTATTATTATTATTTATTATTAATTAGTTCCGTTCTATTTGTTTAGATGTGGCATTTATTAGTTTGGATAATTCGTAACTTCGGATAAATTTGCATTTGTTACATTCACTAACAGCCAAATTTAAAAGGAAATTCCAATACCTATAATTTAATAGTTAGTTATTATTAGTTAGTTCATTATTATTTGGAATTTTCGGATTTTCATTCTTTACAATTTTCGGATTTTCTCTCTTATTTTTGGATTGTCGAATTTACGAATTTGTGAATTTTCGAATTAAAGAATTGTGATCATAACAAATGACTCAAAAAACGAAAAAGAACCAAACAAATGAAACGAAAATGAACACATTTTTCGGCAGTGCACATGTCTACTACTAAACATCAATATTTAAAGTATAACTAAAGACAACATTTTCTTTTTAGTTTTGGATAGAGAGGAGGTGGATTTAGGACAACTATCAGTTTTTATTGCTGTCTGTGTTCCGTTTCGCCCTCTCTAATTGTCCTGCTTACCGATAATTATCATTGAAAGTGAAAGTAAAAGAAAACCCAAAATTTTGGGTTTTCCCCGGAAAAGTAATATGTGTGAACCTGCACACATATTGCATATATGTGAACCGACTGCATTGAGAAGGCTGCCGATTCACATGCTATGCAAATTGGATGTGGTTAAAAAAGCATCCAATTCGCTATATGTGAACCCAGCCTTACTTTATTTAAAATAAAGAAAAAGTTTTGCCTATAGTTATACTTTAAGGGGACACTTACCACTAACACTTAGGGCCAGTTAACACCACATGCAGTCCAGTGCATTTTTTTATGCATCAAAAATGCATGGAAAGTAGGTTATATAGTTTCCAGTGGCATAGTTCACACCAGCATGGCCATTTCCAGGGCGTACCAGTTCCAGAAAAAAAGTAGAACATGCTGCATTTTTACTGCACTGGACTGTAGTAGAACCCAGTACTGTATGGTGAAAAAAAAAGAAGAAAAAAAGTATCTGGAATGCTTCCGGAACTGCATCAAAAATGCAACAAAAACGCACTGGAACGTGTTCAAAAAGCTCACGCAGAAACGCATCTGGAATGGATCTGGAATGCGTTTTTTCGGGTGTGAACCGGCCTTCAAAGTGAACTTCTGCCTAGACTATACACATTAAAATATTAACATATTCTAACAAACAGTAGGCACTTTGAAATACGCCTTCATTTACCTCTCTAGCTATACTGTAAGCATTGTGCAGAAATCTGTTTTCAAAACCTGCAACAAAGACATTAAATACTTTTTTTTCCCATTACTTTGTATTAAAACCCTCCAATGTAAACAAACATTCTTCTAAGCTGTTAGAAACTGACTGAACTCTCAGGCTCCATTCACACCTGAGCGTTTTCTAGCTCAAATATGCCTGAAGCATGAAGCTACAAAACGCTGGAGGGGAAAAAATTCAATGTTTCTGAATAGAGATGGTTCACAGGTATTTTTGTCACATGAATTGGGCATATTCTGGCATTTCTGACACTTTTCTATTGACATAAAATCAATGGAAAAGTGTCAAACGCGCGTATTAGCGTTTGCAAACGCCCGATGTTGCGCTACAAATCGCGCGACAAAACGATTCAAATATGCCCGAAAACGTGTCGCTCAGGTGTGAATGCAGCCTAACTGCAGAGTCTTTGCTGTGAACATTAAAGTAGAACTATAGGCAAAAGTTTTTTCTTTTCATTTGGATAGAGCAAGGGAGGCTTATAACCCCTGTCAGATTATTTTTTGCCATCTCTGGCCCATTGCGGAGATTTCCCTTTACTTCCTGTCCCATAGCCAAACAGGAAATGAGTGGAAATCCCTGCAAATTAAGGGAATTCCTTGGGGACCCCCAGGTCACCAGAACTAGTGCCCCCATTGGAAGATTTCCCCTCAATTACTTTTCTGGGGACAACCCAAAATTTTGCGTTTTCTTTTACTCTCACTTTCAATAATAATGGTAAACAGGACAAATAGAGAGGGTGAATCTCCTTAATGGGAGCAAAGACAGCAATAAAACTGACAGGGGCTCTAATCTCTCTCCACTCCATACAAAATTAAAAAAAACTGTTTTGCCTTCAGTTATACTTTAAGCATCTCTGTTAAAGTGTAAGTTCACCTTTACAGAAAATCTGTAGGGGGAACTTACACTGGACCCGCTCCCCATTGCACCTGGTCCCGCTGACCTGGAGCCCAGTGATCACCTGCTCTGTCACATCGGATCGCTGCTTTACCAGTCCAGGGATTTAAAATCCCCATGGCTTTCTCTCTTCTCCCCCACTGACAGGATGGGCTAAGCAGGCTCTGAGCAAGTTCAGAGCAAGTTTGGGCATCCAAAAATAGTTTTCTTCCAATATAAATATATGTGCAGATGTTATTTTTGGATAGATGTTCACTTAGCCAGTGTCATACCCCTAGAATAACTATGATTTAAACAAATGAGTTAGTAAAAAACACACTTCAGTTTAGGCCGATAACGTGTGGCTGGAAAAGACATTTACAACATGATTATTGCATGTCTATGGAAGAAGATCTCAGAAAAATGCAAAATGCCTCATTTGCTTAAATAACTGAATAATTCAATAATAATGAAATAATAGCTTAAATTACTAAACTGGAAGAATAACTAGAACATTTGTAATGTTATTTGCATATATTATATCCGAACTTCATCTCATTACAGTAAATAATGACAGTTGCATCAAACAAATGAAGTATATCTAAACCCAAACCTTTTGTTATTTGTGTTTAACCACTTAACCCCTTCAGCCCTGGAAGGATTTCACACTTTAGGACCAGAGCCCTTTTTGCGATTCGGCACTGCGTCGCTTCAACTGACAATTGCGCAGTCGTGCAATGTTGTACCCAAACACAATTTGCGTCCTTTTTTCCCCACAAATAGAGCTTTCTTTTGGTGGTATTTCATCACCTCTACGTCATTTCTGATCACCGCTATAAACAAAAGAAGAGCGACAATTTTGCAAAAAAACCCAAATTTCTTACTTTTTGCTAAAATACAAATCCAAAAAAAAAATACAACGCAATCGGCGTTTATGGATTGGTTTGCGCAAAAGTGGCCGCTTTTATGGACGATGAGAATTCATTTCTGGGGTTTTTATTTATTTATTTTTTTTTACAAGTAATGGCGGCGATCTGCGATTTTTAGCCATACTGCGATATTGGGGCAGACATGTCGGACCATTTTGACACTTTATTGGGACCATTGGCATTTATACAGCGATCAGTGCTATAAAAATGCACTGATTACTGTGTAAATGCCATTGGCAGTGAAGGGGTTAACCTGCAGGGGGCGCTCTAAGGGTTAACTGTGTTCCCTGGGCGTGTTCTAACTGTGTGTGGGCTGCCCTAGCAGGGGAAGGATAGTGATCACAGCTTCCATGTAGAGGAAGGCTGTGATCACAGCCCTTCCCCCTCTCACAGAACGGAGGTCCGTGTTTACTTACACAGACCTCCGTTCTTTCACTCCGGGGGGGGCATCGCGGGTAGCCGGCGGAGATCGAGTCCG
>BLSH010152934.1:288315-305086 GCA_018402905.1 Glandirana rugosa
CTATCCACCGTGTCCACCCGTGACTATCCACCGTCACCACCCGTGACCACGTTGTTCGTGACAATCCCTACCGTGACCGTCTGTAGTATATACCCGTGTCACGGTAGGGATGTCACGTGATATGACCGCGCAATTGTCAGTTAAAGCGACGCAGCGCCGAATCGCAAAAAGGGCTCCGGTCCTAAAGCTGGAAATCCTTCCGGGGCTGAAGTGGTTAAGGGCAATATAGTGCACTGTAGGGATGGCACTGTGCCCATATATGATGTCTGCCAGTGCCATCCCTAACAGTGCTTGTTGCACCAGTGCCCACCACTGCCACCTATCAGTGCCCACCTGTGCCACCTATCAGTGCCCATCTGTGCCACCTAAAAGTGCCCACCTGTGCCACCTATCAGTGCCCAGTGCCACTTATCAGTGCCGCCTATGAGTGTCCATCAGTGCCACGTATCAATGCCCGTCAGTGTAGCTTGTCAGTGCCGCCAATCAGTGCTGCATATGTGCCCCATCATCAGTGCAACCTTATCAGTGCCACCTCATCAGTGCCAATCTGTACTGCCTCCTCAGTGTCTGTCAGTCTAGCCTCATCAGTGCCCGTGCCCGTGAGTGAAGGAGAAAATGTACTTATACAAAGTTTTGTGACAGAAAGAAAGAAAACGTTTTGTTTTTTTTCAAAATTTTTCGGTCTTTTTTTTTTTTTTATAGCGCAAAAAATAAAAACTGCAGGGGTGATCAAATACCACCAAAAAAAGCTCTATTTGTGGGAACAAAATTATAAAAACTTTATTTGGGTACAGCGTCGCACGACCGCGCAATTCTCATTCAAATCGCAACAGCACTGAAAGCTGAAAATTGGTCTGGGCGGGAAGTGTTCTAAGTGCCCGGTATTGAAGTGGTTAAAAAACGTAGAGGTGATCAAATACCACAAAAAGAAAGCTCTATTTGTGGGAAATAAGGACATCAATTTACTTTGGGTACAACGTTGCACGACTGTGCAATTGTCAGTTAAAACGACGCAGTGCCGTATCGCAAAAAGTGAGGCAGTGCGTAAATCCTTCCGGGGCTGAAGTGGTTAAACTTCCACTTTAAGGGAAGGTGACCCCCTGACATGCCACAATTGGCATATAATTTTTTGGGGGGGGGGGGGCGAAGACCCTGTTTTCACAGGGTCTCTGGTCCCACTTCCTCCTCTGGTGCCACGGAACCGGAAGAAAGTTGACCTTCCTTCCCTCCCACCCGGCGATCTTCTGGGACACGTCACAGGTCCCAGAAGATACACCGGCCATTCACGAGTGCCCATACTTGTGATGCCGAGGGGAGGGGGAGAAGAGCGAGCCTTCAGGCGGCTGCATAGCTGGAGCGAGGGACAGATGAGTGTCCGATTGTTAAAAGTCAGCAGCTACACTTTTTGTAGCTGCTGACTTTTAACTGGGTGGAACTCCGCTTTAAGAGATCGCCGTGGTGATCTTACCCAGAAGTGGGAGCGGGTACCTGTAAAAACCAGGTACCCACCCCCCCAAAAAGTGCCAAATGTGGCAGTGGAGAGTGCGAAGAAGTGGAGCTTACCCTTTTGGGCGGAGTAATGAATTGAGGTGAAAGAAGGTTTTGACTTTAGAAGCACTTTAAAGCAGATTTCCACTGTATTTTAAGTTAATTAAAAGTCAGCAGCTACAAAAAGTGTAGCTGCTGACTTTTAGGGCTCTTGCACACGTGCATTTTCTACAGCCACGTTTTTTTACAGCTCTCCATGTTATTCAATGGCCCTATAAAAAGCCAACATTTTTGAGCTGTTAATGTCTTTGGCGTTAGTGAGCTGGAAGAAGAACCCACGGCCAGCACGTTCCGAGGCTGTAATGTTTTAGCGTTTTTGACGCCGAGCTGGCAAAACGCTCACTAATGCCATACCAGCGTTTTCAGGTTAAAAAATAGCAGAGGAATGTTTTTTTAAAAAAAAACGCCTTTTGACGCCGACGTTCACTAACGCTGATGCAAAAACGCTGATTTTTCCCTGACATCGGGCCTGATGCTTTGCTTTTTTTTTTCATATGCCCATGTGTATGAGGCCTTAACCACTTGCCGACTACCCGCCGCAGCTTGATGGCGGCAAGGTGGCTCGTTATCGTGAAACGCCTCAATGTGTTCGGGGGGTGCAAGGGAGCGGGTAGGGCGGACTGGATTGCCGCCAGCTACCCGCGATGGCCCCCCCGCAGTGAAAGAACGGAGGTCCATGTAAGTAAACACGGATCTCTGTTCTGTTAGAGGGGGAAGGGCTGTGATCACAGGCTTCCTGTATATGGAAGCCGCCATCACTCCATTCCCCGAGCCAGGCCAGCCCACATACAGTTGGAAACACGCCCAGGGAACACAGTTAACCCTTAGAGCGCCCCCTCCAGGTTAACCCCTTCACTGCCAATGGCATTTACACAGTAATCAGTGCATTTTATAGCACTGATCGCTGTATAAATGCCAATGGTCCCAAAAAAGTGCCAAAATGGTCCGACATGTCCACTGCAATATCGTAGTACCGCTAAAAATCGCAGATCGCCGCCATTACTAGTAAAAAATAAAAACCCCAGAAATTAATTCTCATCATTCCTAATTGCGGCAACTTTTGCGCAAACCAGTCAATAAACACAGATTGCAATTTTTTTAACCAAAAATATGAGGAAGAATATAAATCGGTCAAAACCGATGAAAAAAAATGTTTTTTTTATATTTTTTGGATTTGTATTTTAGCAAAAAGTAAGAAAAATTGTTTTTTTTTGCAAAATTGTCGCTCTTTTTTTGTTTATAGCTGTGATCAGAAATGACGCAGAGGGGATCAAATACCACCAAAAGAAAGTTCTATTTGTGGGAAAAAAAGGACGCAAATTTCCTTTGGGTACAACGTCGCACGACCACGCAATTGTCAGTTAAAGCGACGCAGTGCCGAATCGCAAAAAGTGCTCTGGTCCTAAAGTGGGAAATCCTTCCGGGGCTGAAGTGGTTAATATAAACACCATACGGATCATTCATTTCATCAGTTCAGTCATGTCAAAACGAATGAAGTATTCATCAGCTTTTCATATGTGCTCATCAGTTTTTTTACCTCCACTACCAATGCAAAAACTGACCATTCGTCAGTTTACATCCGTTTTTTTTTTTTACGGATGAAAAATAGAGCTTTCATCCTTCCAAAAAAACGGATGTTGACGTAAGCGGATGCAAATGGATGATCATCCGTTTCTCCATAGAGATGCATTGATGTCCGTTTTTCATCTGTCAACAGATGGATGAAAAACGGACAAATGGTCCGAATGTGTGAATGGGGCCTTACTTGTCTCCCAGTCCTGCGATGGGGATGGCGCGAGCCTCGGCTCTCTCCCCCTCCGTGGCACCGTCATTGGTACTGTGGGCACCCGACTGTGACAGGAAGTGGCTACACGGCCGGGCATGCACTGCGCATTCGCATGCAGCGCTGCGATTTGTGATTGGTCACAAAGTCTTCTAGGATCTGTCCTGTGTCCCAGAAGACTTCGGGAGGGAAGGAGACCTTCCACTTAGGGTTGCCACATCATCCCTTTAATCCAGGACACATATGAATTACACAGGTTATGAGGCTAATTTAATGCAGATAAGGCACCAAGTGAGTTTAATTACCACCTTAATCAGCCAAAGAGGGGCGTGGCCTAGCGCACGGCGCGATAAGACATGCTTCATCTCGGCTCCCGCAGACACCAGGCCGCAACCATCCTACAGACCAGCTGCAGCAGCTCGATTGCCTTGAGATGGGAAGGAAAGGTAGCGGAGACGGTCAGAGAAGCTCCGGACCCCCGAAAGATGGCGAGATCGGGCGTTTTTTCACCAGCTCGGAGGCTTCACGGAGCGGCACCCCGGCCTCCAAGATGGCGCCATCCCGCTCCTCCTCACAGCACCAGGCCTCGCAGGTGAGAACACGCCATCGCACACACTCCCCGCAGGAGTCGGATCATGGCTCAGTCCGCTCTGGATGCCACTCACCAGACTCACAGCGTTCTAGTGTAGGCTGGGACATGGAGGCTTATATTAAGGCCCTTCCGACACGCCACGATTTCAAGACCTATGTAAAAAGGCTTACAAGCAGCAGATTTCAGATCTCCGCAGGGATGTGGCAGGGAGGATGGAGGACATTCAGCACACAGTTGAGGACACTGTTACTACTGTGAACTCCCATGAAGTCCGTACATACTGTTGTGTTTTGCACTTAGAGACTGGCCACCTTGGCCTTTGTTTACGGTTCTTTCTCGTATTCAATGCTTTATCATTATTGCAGGTCTGCAGTCGCAAAGTCTTTTTTTGTCTCTTCTCCCCTTCCCCCTCTCTTCTCCCTTTGGTCTGGGCCGCGAGTTCACTTATCACTCCTGATTAGCTCCAAAAATACATACACTTAACATGGCTTCAGTCGTTCATCTTAAGATATCCTCTCTGAATTGCAGGGGTTTTAATACCCCCGAAAAACATCATCAGATTTTACATCACTTCCACAAACAACGTTCCCAAATCCTTATGTTACAAGAAACGCACTTTCGAGTTGATGCAGTCCCTCGAATATCCTCCAAAAAATACCCCACTTGGTTTCACAGCACTAACCCTTCATCTAGATCGAAGGGGGTCTCCATTGCGTTTCATCAATCTTTCAGTCCAGAAGTCCTGGACCAGAGGATTGACCCTTTTGGTAGATATATATTTTTAAAGATATCCTATGAACAAACAATCTTCACCATTGCTAACATTTATTCTCCTAACCAGGACCAGCTTCGCTTCCTCTCCCCTGTGACATCCCAGCTTGAGTCCTTCGGCACCACTAACGTGATCCTGGGTGGAGACCTCAACGCTCCGCTGATTCCTCGTCTTGACGCCTCCTCAGGTAGGTCCTCCATTTCCCCTATCTCCCTGACCAACATACGGGCATTGTTCACCAAGCTATCGCTGACAGATGTGTGGCGGATACTGAACCCCTCAGGTAGGGATTACACTTACTACTCACCGGCCCATTCCACGTATAGTCATATAGACTACATCCTGATTTCCCAATCCCTCCTTGACCACCAACCGACCGCCACGATAGGACAGCGGATATGGTCTGACCATGCCCCGGTCCACTTTAGCCTCGGACGTGCCCCTCCGGTTAAACGGGGATTCACCTGGCGACTAAATGATAATTTACTCTTCGACGCTGTTTGTCAGCAAGCAATAAAACAGGCGATCGTTGACTTTGTTAATGATCATCACTCTGATCAGACTAACCCCCTCACAAATTGGGAGGCACTGAAATGTGTCTTCAGGGGAATCCTCATTCAGCATGGAGCCCGGCTCAAACAGGAACGCTCTGCAGAGCTTACCAGACTCTTGGCTAAAATAACCACCCTCGAAGATTTCCATAAGCGATCTCTTGACCCTCTTATATTACTAGAACTATCCAATGCGCGCCGGGATCTCTTGCGTCTCCTCTCGGAAAAGTCGTTGGTGGCCCAGGAACAGGGGGCGATATGTTTACTACACTCAAGCCAATCAGTGTGGTAGGCACTTAGCAGGGGTTCTCCATCCCAGACAACACCACTCACGGATCCCTTTCATCCTCTCCTCAGACAATGTGAAAAAGCATGCTAACTTGGACATTGTAGAAGAATTACGTTCTTATTATTCCTCACGCTACAATCTTCCCCCTGCCTCCCAACACACACAATCCCCTGAGGGCCCCATAGACCTGGAGACATATATCAGAAACGGCGTTGCCCACCATATCCCCAGCAGAGGCTAGTGACCTGGACTCTTCGATTTTGGTTTCTGAAATCCTTCAGGTTATTAAGGGCTTGAAGAATGGAAAGAGCCCGGGTCCAGACGGGTTCACGCCCAGATTTTAAAAGACCTTCGCACCTCAGTTAGCCCCACTACTGACCTCAGCATTTAATGCAATAGATGACTCTCCGTCCCTCTCCCCACTTTTCTTGCAGGCCCAAATAGCGGTCATACCAAAACCAAATAAGGACCCCGCAATATGTAGCAATTATAGGCCTAGCTCACTCCTGAACATAGACTTAAAGCTTCTGGCCAAAATATTGGCGAACCGACTTTCCCTCCTTCTCCCCAACATCATACATGGCGATCAGGTAGGGTTTGTGCCTGGACGTGAAGCCAGGGACACTACCATAAAAACCTTACACCTCATCTCCTTCGCCCAAAAGCAACATATCCAGACATGTCTTCTCTCGTGTGACGCAGAGAAGGCTTTTGATAGGGTTAGTTGGCCCTTCTTAAGCAGATCTCTATCCCAAATAGGGGTTGGCCCCAAGATGCTCTCCTGCATCATGTCCCTTTATTCTTCGCCCTCTGCCACTGTCCTAGTTAACGGCGTCCACTCCAACCGATTCATAAACTCCAACGGCACAAGGCAAGGCTGCCCTCTTTCGCCCCTCTTATTTGCCATAGTGATCGAACACTTCGCACAAGCCATAAGATCTAACCCTTCCATCAAGGGCCTAAAGACTCCCTTGGCACACTGTAAGCTCTCACTTTATGCAGATGACCTTTTATTGTATGTAACCCACCCCCACATTAGCATCCCTTCTATTTTGACTGAGATCAGTAGATTTGGAGCGCTGAGTAATTTTAAACTGAACTTAGCCAAAACAGAAGCGCTGAATGTTTCACTACCTTCTCTGACATTGTCAGCCCTTCAGGCCAACTTTAATTTTCGCTGGCAGCCTAAAGCAATCACGTACCTTGGGACCAATATCCTGGCACGTTTCCATGATCTATATGGACTAAATTATAGCCCCCTCCTCACTAAAATCAGAATATTTACGGAATCCTGGCGTGACATTCCGACATCTTGGTTCACATCCTGGCACACATTGTTAGCGATGTATAAATCTATCTTGGCAGCCACTCACGCTACATGCCCGACCTATACGAAGGTCTGGTCCAGGGATCTGGGTATGGAGTTGACTGACAAGCAATGGCAAAGAGCATTTCTTTTTACGCATAAATTGTGTATCTCCAGCTACTCGCAGGAGAAAAACTTTAATTTGATCTCGAGGTGGTATAGAGACCGGGTCACCCTGAACCGTATATTTCCATCTGTAACAGACGTTTGCTGGAGATGCCATGGAGCGAGAGGGACGTACCTTCACATATGGTGGGAATGTGCAGTGATTCAGCCATTTTGGAAACAGATTTTTCAAATTTACTCAGAGCTTTACGATAAGCCTCTCTCCCCAGACCCCACTATTGGATTGCTCTCTATCCTTCCTGGTTCCGTGAAATATCAAAAGAACTCTCTACTTCGCTTCTTCCTGGCCTCGGCCAGACAAATGATATCTAGATCCTGGAGGACTGCTTTTGTCCCGACGCTGTCTTCTTGGATCTCTGAAATTAACAATACCATGTACATGGAGGAACTGAGAGCTAGAGAACTAGACCATTGGGAAAAATTCAAAATTTTGTGGTATAGCTGGATGCACTATACATCCTCTGACAAATTGAAGAATAGACTAAAAACATAATCATAAAAGGAACTACAACATGTTACTATGTTCACAACTCGATTTGAACCCGCGGCCCATTCTACTTCTGCCTTCCTTCCTTCTCATCCCTTTCTTTTAACTTCACTATTTTTCCTACTATCTCTTTACTTGATACTGTCATGTAATTTGGCATAGCATGATAATATAATGGAGACCTAAAACCTGGCATGAAAGACAATACTTGGTTCGCCATCTTAGCTATCGGTTTTGGTTTCACAAGTTGCTCACTGTACCCATCTTTTTCCTGTTTTTTTTTTCTTTTTCATATTTCCCATATTGGTAACAGATGACTATAGTACTGTGTTTTATTGGCAACCTAAGATTTTTGTACCTGAACTTTTATAAGATGATGTCCCTTGTTTCATTTGTTAACTCATGACTTGTCCAAAATAAAATATATATTCAACCTTAATCAGCCTCAGAACCTGTGTAATTAATATGTGTCCTGGATTAAAGGGATGATGTGGCAACCCTACGTTCCACTTCTGATCGCCTAAGGCAGGGATATGCAATTAGCGGACCTCCAGCTGTTGCAGAACTACAATTCCCATGAGGCATAGCAAGACTCTGACAGTTACAAGCATGACACCCAGAGGCAGAGGCATGATGGGACTTGTAGTTTTGCAACAGCTGGAGGTCCGCTAACTGCATATCCCTGGCCCCAGGGTTGCCAACCGCCAGTAAATTTACTGACAGTTTGTAAAAATCAGTGATTTGTACAACTGTCTATAAATATCAGTGTCTGATAATTTTTCATACTGTGCTGACTTTTTAAGTGTAAACCAGGCAAATTACTTGATATGGGTATTGTCAGTGTTTCCATGTTGTATTTAAATATCAATTGTCTTCATTTTTAATAGGAGTTCTGTTATTTTTAAGGTTACCAGTAAAAAATGTGCCCCGCCAGTAAAATGTCCATGTTTTCCCAGTAAAAAACGCTGCAGGAGGTTGGCAACACTGCCTGGCCCAAAGGGACCAAAATGGACGTACGCGTAAAAATCGGGTATCCGCACCCCCTCCTCTTCCCTAAAAGCTCGGAGCCGGGAAGGAGGTCTTAAAGCGGAACTCCACTTTAACTCTGCCAATGGCAGAAGACAGTCACTCAGGGCAGTATGTGTCTGCTGTGAGGAGGCTGTTTGCTGGCATGTGTATGGGATAGACACCATTCCATGTACAATGCTTGGGGTGCTGTATCCTTCCTCCACAGTGCAGGGCTCTGAGGAGAAGTTAGTATTGTAGAGAGCCCGCTCCATGTACACTCCTCCATATGAGGTAACATGGTGCTACATGAGGATGACAGAGCGCTGAGCCGTCCTTCGCTGGGACTTGTAGTCTTTCCAGCAAGGCGTTTCCCTCTACAGACCTTGACGCCGCAGGTCTGGGAAGACTACCACTCCCACACTGCAATGGGGCTCAGCCATGAGCTACTCGGCCGCCGCCCAACAACCCGTGTGCGCCTCTCACAAGGCCGGGAGCCGCCGACTGGCCTTTTACGGCTGCTGACATCAGCGCAGGAGGGAGAAGGGCGGGAGACGGAGGAGGAGGAGGGAGAGATGACGCCATCGGGCGGTTCCACACACGATAGGAGGCGCGAGTAAGGTGGGCGGTCCCCGGAGGCACGCGCAGACAGCAGGGAGTCACCGGCAAGAGCAGATACCGTTATTCAGCCGCAGGAGCAGAAAGCTGACTGACACAGGGATAGACAGGCAGCGCTTAGCTATACAACAGGGCGTAGCTCTCTGTCCCCCGACACCTTCTCCTCAGTGCCAGTCGCGCCTCTCCGCGCTACAAGATGGTGGACCGCGAGCAGCTGGTGCAGAAAGCCCGACTGGCCGAACAAGCCGAGAGATACGACGACATGGCCGCTGCTATGAAGGCGGTAAGTCAAGGGTGTGGGCTTGTCTGCACATTGAGCCCCGTGCCAGGGAAGAGTAGCCTGCCAGTGCTGACCCTCATAGCTACTCCTATGGGGGGCGAGGAGGGCTCCCCTCTCCCTAGGGTGCATGTGGCCTCATGGGTGGGGAGGTGTGTGTGGAGGGGGTCAGATGTACACTGCAGATATATCTGCTCCATGGCTGATAATGGTACTAGGTGGAGGAGCTTCCTGTACTGGGATCAGGCTGCACTGTCATTCATCTCCTGTCACTGACAGCCCCATCACCAGGCTTCATCCCCCTCCTCCTACAATCACAATTCATCATGTCTGTCTGTCCCAGGAATCTCCTGCTAGCCCAGCTGCTGGCACCGATCACACCCTACTACCTTCGCCTTCATTTAAAGAGCCAGCCCACTGTCTGCCAATCTCTAGCCCTTATCTTCCTTTTCTCTGTCCCTTCCATTCAGAAAGGGGAAGGAATATCAGCAATCACATCTTTTCACCCCCCCCCCCAGACAAAGCAATGGTGGGAGGCAGTACCAGCCCTTCTAGAAGATTCTGCATTTGTCATATTGCAGAGAAGAGGCTGGACTGTCTGGAGGAGGGAGGGGAATCAGAAAAGAGGCAATTGTTTAAATGGATGGCTGGGAAAACTTGCGTGCAGGTGCAGGTGCATTTCAGCCTTCTTTTCTTCCTGATCAGCTCCCACATTTAAACAGGATGATTTGATGGAGGATGGCTATCATCACTCCTTGCTAAGTGCCATGGCCTCTTTTTTTTATCTCATAGGTAATACACTTCACTTTTCCTGCTGGGCGCCACATTTAAATAGGATGAATTGATGTAGGATGACCATCAGTCTTTGCACACTACCATGTCCTCTTTTGTTAGATCATAGGTAATGCACATGTCAACAGATTTTGTCTACATTTCATGGCGTCTCTTTTCAGGCAGTCATTGTGCCTTTTACATATTCACAGCACAAATGAGGTTGATGTGTGTAATTGGATAACATACAGTACAAGTCTCTTAAATGCTCCTGTCATTGTCATTTAAACTGACTGTGTGTGTGTGAGATATAGATAGATAGAGAGATAGAGATATATATATATATATATATATATATATATATATATATTATACTCAGTGATTGAGTGTTGACTGTGTGTGTGTGTTTTTTTTTTAAATCTATATTTTATATTTTTTTAATTTTACATTTTTTTTTTTTTTTTTTTAAATCTGAGGATTATCAATGGAAGTTATTTGGGTTTTTCCTCTTTTTCATCCATGGAAGAATTAAATGCACACAAAAAAAGGAACCTGCCAGGGGACAATGAATTTTCTATGCAGAAAGTTGTCTACACAGATGACTTGTATGCAAAACTATGTCCTTCTCTGCCCTCACACAGTTCAGCTGGAAAGTGTTACCTCACCTATTTCCATAGCAACCAGCGATGTCATTTGGAGACAGAATCTGCATTGCACCCAGGTGGTTGGTACCAGACAGCATGTATGGCAGTTATCCAAGCTAGTGCAGCGATGAGACACATTTTAACTTGCCGGATTGGAGATGCATTAGAATTAATATTGGATTATTTGAAATGGTTCATTCTAGTTTCAGTTTGAACACTGGGTTTGTTTGGTTTTGTTTTTTTCAAATCTTTGAGCCCTATAAGACAAACTATCATGGGTTTTACAGTACAGATGTTATACATTGTACATCATGTTCTGTATATTATTCAAACAAAAGCAAAACGCTGCCTCTCAGAATCTTTCACAGCTGCATAGCTGATACTGATTCGTGTTTTGTTCCTTGTCAAATAGATCAATATCCTTTTGTTCCCAGGTCAGTGTTTCTGCAAAATGTTGCACTGCTCTTGTACAAAGGACACAAGATGCAGGCTAGGATGCTATGTACACCCTGCATTTTCCACTGGTTGTAGCTAAGCTGCGCAAAGCTGGCCACGCACATTGTACTATCTTCTTTAGATCTACCATCAGCTATGTAGAACAAGGACCTGCCTGATTGTATACAGATTGATTGGATAGTTTAGGTAGGTCCTCATACTTTTGCAAGGAAAGTCCCATGAGGCATTGCAAGGCTGGCAGTTGCAAGCATGACCCCCAAAGGCATAATGGAACTTGCAGTTCTGCAACAGCTGGAGGGCCGCAGGTTGGACACCCATATACTACATTATGTATATGGTGAGCTGATGCACAAAATATACATTTTGCTTATGGACATTTTTCTAATGAGATGAGTAATCCTTTTAGAGAATGATCACACATCTGTTTAGATTGAAATCTTTATTCGTTTGATAGCACCAGTAGGTGATGCCTCTAGATTGAGAGATGCGCTCTTTGGAAGATCAGGAAAGCATTCTAATCATGCGGAGTATGAATTGCAGCACTATGTGTCATGTGACATTCGTAGGTGGATTTAGATTAAAGAACAGCTCTGATTTAAACAAACAACTTTTCTATAGCTTTTAACTAACAGGGCAGCGTAAGCCTGTATATAAAACCATTCAACAAATAAGAAAAAAGTAATTTTACCAGGTAACCAGAGTTTCAACCCTGTTCAAATTCAGGTTTAGTGTGAACTAAACCCTCGTCTTTACCTACCACTAATTTAAATTTTTATAGAAGTGGGCTTTTAGTTTTTTTTCCTTGTTCTTTATACATGTCTGTTTAAAAAGAGAAATTTTTTTTTTTAAAGGCTTAACCCAAATGATGTTTTAGCTATAGGTGGAGTTATGCTGAGTCACCACCTCATTTACTTGGACTTCAGTGAGATGTTTGTGCCTTTTTGGATCTGGTCCTGTGTCTCCCTTGAAATTTTACTCTTCCAGCTATAATAGTTTTTTTTTTTTTTTTTTTTTTTCTTGCTGTTGCTTCATCAACAATTTTAAAAAGAAATGTTGATAGTGGTTATTACCCAGTTTCTGTGTGTAGAGTAGAGATCCGACATGGTAATTTACTAGTGGAAATCTCATTACCAGAAACCTAAGTCAGGTAATTGAACGTAGCGTTATATTGTCAGTTTTGTTCAAAATAAAAGGTTGCTTACTAGTGGGCAAAATTGGTATGCCTGCATTTGCTTTACCAGCACTTGTTGCTTAGTTTGCACAATGTCCTGGAAAGCCTTTTTAAATATACATTCTGAAACGTGGGATTCATATTGGGCTAGGCATACCCTTGTAGTCAAATAATGGTGCTTGGGCCTGGGTGTTGATATTTCTGAACTTTGCCTTGTAGTAGGTGGAGGTAATGACTTTTTGGTGACAGTACAGATCTCCTTTAAAGCAGTAGTAAAGTCCCCCCTGCAAGTTATGTGCATAATGTGCTAGTATGCATGTCATACTAGCACATTATGAAAGACTTGCCTGGAAAACAAAGCCTTTAGCGGTGTGCTCACTGACAGGGCTTCCATCTTCACCCTTTCTTCCTTCGGGTTTGCAGGCTCCAGCCGCAATGACGCGACTCCTGTGTGCATGGCCACGGCACAGTGCTCTTAATGGAGGGCATACTCTAGAGTGCATGCATCAGTGATGTCATCGGCTGCAAAACGTGTGAATGTTGCCTAAATGGTGCATGTTTAGGGTAATTTTTTTTTATTATAAGCTTACCTTTAGGTAAAAATGACACAGCAGAATCTACTACCACTTTAACTCTACAATATGCACCCAAAGGCTGAAATATGTTTTAGGCGGTCCGCCCTCTTATAGCAGTCATCTTTTTTATTTTTTTTTTTGCTTTCAAATTATGTTTATACTTTCCGGTCTGGAACATCCCAATTTGTGTGCTTATGTGCATTCACTTTACTGGGACAGCTGATGAGGCAGCAGTGACACAACTTTAGGCTCCATGCACACTGGACGCTATAGGGCTCTTTCAGCGTCGGGCAGGAGATGCTGCTCACAAAATGTTCTATTTGCAGTGTTTTGTAAGCAGCATTTAGCGGCGTTTTCCGGCGTCGGCGTTTTTTGGCATTATTTTTTTTACTTCATTGGCTTCCATGGAGGACTGCAAAAAATGCCAGACGCCGGTAAACGCCGGCGTTTACCGGCGTTGGCGTTTTTTTCTTCATTGACTGCAAAAAACGCCAGACGCCGATATACCGGCATTTAGCGGCGTCTGGTGTTTTTTGTGGTCAGGAGAACGACTTTTGAACGCCAATTCAGGGTGTTCAGATAACAGCCCAAAAACGCCACTGCTGATAAAAGACAATAAACGACCATGTGTGCATGGACACATAGGATAAAATAAAGTGGCGTTTTTGGGCTGTTAAAAAACCGCCAAAACGACCAAAGACTGTCGTTTTTGAGATACAGTGTGCATGGAGCCTTAGGGACGTGGCGACAGCATGTGACTGGATGCCCACTAACGGGTGCTGCCATGATGGATCTGAAATGAAAGGTGCTCTTTATATGTAAGGAATTCTTGCTGGTAGTTAAAATCTTTAATATTTAGAAACAAAATGAAGGTTTCCTATTTAGAATAAGCTGTCAGGTTAGTAAAACAGTGATCTCAGAACTAATTCAATCATACAGTTTGTAGTGTACATAGATTTTCAAAACAATGGGATAAAGGAATATTCCTGAACTTTGTTGCATTTCATGGTTACTGTGAAATTATGTGAATGCATCAATGCAATGCATGTTATCTCAGCTTGCAGAGCTTGGATTCATTGAATGAGTTTACCAAAAACGTAAATATTGCAGAATATACAGTCTCATGCTACATAACTAAGCTCCGTTTCATGCTGAATAAACTAAATTATTAATGTATCTTAAATAGAAAACTAGCTTTTTATATATTTTTACTCCAAAAGCAGAGCATTTTATTAAAGTTTGATAAAAAATAAAAATCCAATTTTGATTTCTTTTTTTCACATTTTCCTTTATCCTGCTTATGTGGTAGCACCACCGCAACTGAATTATTGATACATAGCAAATTAGGGCTTAATTATGTGAGTGTGCACAGGATATGTCAACATCTACCATTTAGCATCATCGCTTCACTACCTACTTTGCCCATAGAAAGTAATTTTATGGCATAGCACTGCCCTTGAGTATGCTTAATAGTGTGAAAGTAAATGGGTGACACTGATGGCAAAATATAGGCACTCCCACTAACTATAAAGATCAACCTCCCCAAATGTGGATAAAGGAATGTTTCCACATGGAGCAACTACATCGGACATTCTTAAAATGACACTGATGTGAGGGATAAGGGGCCTGCCATTGTTGGTCTCGTGAAGAAAATGCTGGTTGGCTGGCTTGCTGACTTAAATCTAATTTAGTATTCTTATTTGGGATGCAGCACCAAATACATTAGTTACATGTAATGATGTATATCCTGTTAGCTGTAGGCTGCAGCAGAGATCTTTCAGTGCGCTGGATACTACCCTGACTGCCTATCTTCCGGTGCTTAGATGAATTGTGCAAGAATAGTAATGTCTGCCCTCTGAATGGTGAACGAAGAAAGGGGTGGGGGCGCAAGTGGCATAACTCCTACTAATAGCACAGGCGGTTAACCCTCACAACTCCAGGAGATGGCTTTTCATGACAGTATACAGTGGGTATTAAGGAGGTACCAAAGGGAAGATTTTTACAAGAAGCTGCCTGCAGGTAATAGGATCCACACCATTACACATACCTAATGTGTTCTGTGTTGTATCCCATCCTCCCCCAATATACTATTTTTCAACTCAAAGTCCTTTTTTATTCAACTCAGAACAAGCAGGTGCTGTAAATGAGTGTCGGAATTTCTATATCTCTATACTTGTTCTGGATCAGCAACACAACACTGAAGCCTAACCATCGGCACGACAGCCAGAAAAAGTGTTTTCTAAAGGAGAGTTAGGCATCGTGCACACAGAGGTTAACCACTTCACCTCCGAAAGAATTTCCCAGTTTAGGACCAGAGCACTTTTTGCGATTTGGCACTGCGTCACTTTAACTGACAATTGCGCGGTCGTGCGACGTTGTACCCAGACAAAATTTGCATCCTTTTTTCCCCACAAATAGAGCTTTCTTTTGGTGGTATTTGATCACCTTTGTGTTATTTCTGATCGCCGCTATAAACAAAAGAGCGACCATTTTGCAAAAAAAGCCCAAATTTCATACTTTTTGCTAAAATTCAAATCAAAAAAATATAAAAAAACATATTTTTTCACCGGTTTGGGCGATTTTATATTCATATTTGTGATAAAGAAAATTGCAATCTGCGTTTGATTGGTTTGCGCAAAAATGGCCGATGGTGAGAATTTCTGGGGTTTTTTTTTTTTTTTTACTAGTAATGGCGATCTGCGATTTTTAGCGGTACTGCGATATTGCAGCGGACATGTCGGACATTTTTGACACTTTTTTGGGACCAATGACATTCAGCGAGCAGAATTTTTAAATGTCCACTGATTACTGTATAAATGTCACTGGCAGTGAAGGGGTTAACTGTGTTCCCTGGGTGTGTTCTTACTGTGGGGGTTGGGCTACCATGGGCATGAGAGATCTAACTGATCCCAGCGACAGGGATCAGTAGATCTCCCATGCCCGCGCTGTCAGAATGGGGAACCGCCATGTTTACATGGGCGGTTCCCCGTTCTTTGCCTGTGGCTGCTCATCGTGGCTTGCCGGGGGACATCGGCTCAGGAGTGCGGCGGGCGCGCGCCCCCTAGCGGCCATTCGCAGATTGCCGTCTTTTTACGGCGATTCGCGGCCAGCGTCTACACTGCCGCCGTAAATATGCGGTAGGCAGTGTGGAACTGGTTAAAAAAAATCAGCTTATGCAGATGTTCAGATTTTATTATTTTTTTTAATTAACCACTTCCCGACTGCCGGACGTCTAAGACGTCCTTGTCTTTGAGTGGTGATATCTGAATGATGCCGGCACCTACCAGCATCATTCAGGTATTATTTTTTTCCGCCGGTGATTCCCTGCACCATAAGAATGATCATAGCGGCAGTTCAGCCGCTTGATCGTTCTTATCGGCAGCGGGAGGGGATGCCCCCCCCCTCCCGCCGCCCTCCGGTGCTTCTCCCGGGCCGCTCGTGCCATCGGCGGCCCGGAGAACAGATCCGTCACCGGCGGTTGCTGTGCGTAGTGATGACTGATGACCAGATGGTCACCAGTCATCTCAATGTGCCTCGGAGGCCCGGGCGCGACGTATGACGTCACGTCCGGGTCACGGGATGTAAACAATGCCGTGAACTCGGCGGAAAAGACCGAGATAGCTCATTTTTTTTTTTTTTTTCAGATCTCGGTCTTTCCAGCCTAGAGGGGAGGTGTGAGGTCTTATTGACCCCATATCTCCCCATAAAGAGTACCTGTCACGCAAGATTCCTATTACAGG
>BLSH010152934.1:394218-414720 GCA_018402905.1 Glandirana rugosa
GGTATAATGGCCTAATGAATGTCATGTTGAGTAAATCCTAAGTGGGTAAATAGAAAGGTGTATGTAATTCAACGTTTTCTTTAATGGTTATATGACATGCTCTTGTTCTTTAATTTTTGTTTTCGTTCTGGTTGTTTTGAAATTGTTTTGGTGTACTTCATCAGTAGGTCAGTAATGACAGTCCATAACCAGCATAACACCCTGGATCCTGAGAGGAGCCCCGGTCGTCTCTCTTTTTCTTTGTTTTTCTCTTTTTTTTTTTTTTCCTTTTTTATGAAGTCATCTGAGTCAGACCGTAACCTTTTTCTCTCTGCTGGCCCCGAGGAGAGTCCTAGGTCCCACAATACGACCAATACCTGACAGTAATGACTGGATGACTACTTCATGTGGTTTTGTTAAAGTTTTGTTGGTCTTGCTTTTGTTTTTAATTTCTTGTTCTCGTACAGTATATTGGTAATTTCTTTTGCAACTTAATGTATGTGGAAAGATAAATGGGTGAATCCTAAATGAGTTGTACTGTAAGTAATCCGGTAATATGGAGATATAATGTACAATATTTGCCCTTACATGTTTTGTGATCCTATGAGGTGAATGTTTATATGTACTTGAATAATAAACTACCTTTAAAAAAAAAAAAACAAGGCCTATGATGAAAGATACACCATTCCTACTGTGAAACACGGAGGTGGATCGCTGATGTTTTGGGTATGTGTGAGCTACAAAGGCACAGGAAATTTGGTCAAAATTGATGGCAAGATGAATGCGGTATGTTATCAAAAAATATTGGAGGAACCTTTTGCATTCATCAGCCAGGAAGCTGCGCGTGGGACATACTTGGGCATTCCAACATGACAATAATCCAAAACACAAGGCCAAGTCGACCTGTCATTGGCTACAGCAGAATAAAGTGAAAGTTCTGGAGTGGCCGTCTGTCTCCTGTCCTCAATATCATTGAACCACTCTGGGGAGATCTCACATTTGCAGGACCTGGAGGCTTTTTGCCAAGAGGAATGGGCAGTTTTACCATCTGAGAAGAGCCTCATCCACAGGTACCACAAAAGAATTCAAGCTGTCATTGATGTTAAAGGGGTATTAAGAACTGGGTTATGTAAACTTTTGATCAGGGTCATTTGGGTAGTTTGTGTTGTCATTCTAATTTAAAAAGCGTAAACACAGTTGCTTGATAATGAGAGAAAAGTTTTGTGTTCTCGTTCATATTCTCTGAAAAATGGGCAAGAAATCAAATTCTGCCAGGGTATGTAAACTTATTAGCACAACCGTATAAATAAAGGAATTACAAAAAAACATACATGTGGTAACAGACCCACAGCACAAAAAAAGTACCTATGGGCATGGAGGGAGTGTTGCCCTCGAATGCACTGCTGGAGATTTTAGGATGAGCAAAAAAAAAAATCTTATTTTCTCCCATTGTTCATAGGAGGACATAGGCTCAGCCACCAACATTCAGGGCAGTGGTTCTCAATTCGTGTCCTCGGGACCCACTAACAGGCCAGGTTTGCAGGATAACTGAAATACATCACAGGTGATATCATTTGCTGCTCAATGATTGCAGTATTCTAGTCTGCGTCTCCCCAAGGTAATACTTAAAATCTGGCCTGTTGGTGGGTCCTGAGGACAGGAGTTGATAACCACTGATTTAGGGAATTTAAAATTCCCAAAAATAAGGTGTAGACAAGGCCCCTGAAAAAGGGGCAGCAAACATGCTCTAGCAACTTTTAAAGTAGCAGTGTAAAAAAAATATACTGCTGCCTGCAGGACTGCAAGTCCAAAGCTAGCATCTGCCATTGCAAACAAATATCCATTCCCATAGTTTACTAAAGAGAGAGTTCATTAAATTTGATAAAGGAATAGATCAAGTAGCAGCGTTGCAGATCTTGGTGACCGAAGCCTGTTGTTGAAGGTTCAGGAACCACACACCTTCCTGGAAAAAAAAAACAAGTGGTAAAATGTGTATAATTTGGGTGGGGTTGTGCTAGATGTCTCTGATCTTTTGGAACCTACAACTGGAGAGTTGGTGTGCCTGAAGGAATCTGTTGCAGTAACAAACCCTGACAGCTTACATCATAACAAGTGTGTGAAGGACAGTCTCGAGATGAGCAAAAGGAAAGTAGTGCAATGTCCACATCAATGTGGATAGAAGATGACCTTGGGCAGCAAAGCTGGCCTAGGTCTCAGGGTAGTTTTATCTTTATGAAGGAGAAAAGTCATCCTGCAGGTTTGAGACCCTGCTAGCAGAGCTAATGGCAACACGGAATGCCAATATTTCTGGTTAAGTCTTAATGGAGCTTTCCCATAAAAGCCTTTCAATAACCAGGAGAACAAAATTATAGGGCCTCTGTGAAGTAGGAAGTATGGGGCTACCATTGCTGGCCTCCTTGTGAAAATGCTGGATGCCTGATTTTGTATTACTTATACACTTTCGGGTCACAGACCTGGAATAAGCATGCTGTAAATTAGTGTCAGATTTTCTATACCTGTTCTTGGTCAGCAGCTCTGAGAGCATCGAAATCAAAGCATCAGCATGACAGCCAAAAAGCTTAGCAATGCCATAATCTCCCTTTTAAGGTCCTGTGGAGCAAGAGTGATGTAAAAGGAGGTTCAATGTGAGTAATCCCCTGGACAAAGGTGCATACCAGGGAGTGATTGAGCAAGGGATGTTGGAGCAGAATCACCAGATTGAAATGTGCTCTGTAATGGTTCCAGATGCTTTTCCATGCCTGAAGAAATGCAGATCCAAGGCAGCTGTATCCATCAAAAGCTAAGGGACTTGCCATCCAAAGTAAGCTTCAAAAATGTGAAGGTAAGCCTCATGTAAAGTTATAAACATGAAGCACCATAGAAATCACTAGCTCAGAAAGACCCCTATCATCACTTAGGCTGCAATAGCCATAGCTTTTAAGTCAATTATCGAAAAGCAGGATCTAAGAGAAGGTCGTAAAGTCAGAAGGTTTGGTTGATATGGAAGCTGTGACTAGAACACAGGCTGGAATGCTTTTTCTTTTGGTAATCTAAAGAAGTTGAGAAAAAAAAATCTATCATGAATGGAATGTACATTAGGCAGAACTATGCATTAGGAACAACTGCAGCATCTGCTTCTTCTGCTAACAGATCAATTGATCTGTTTATGAATCCATCTGCCTTGCAGTTGTGAAGGGACACCATCAGGTCCACATCCATAGCTTACCGCCATTGAGCGATCTGCTAGAATTTGTCTTTTGTGAAGATACCACTCTCCTGGGTTAAGACACTGGTGGCTTAGAGCAGGGGTGTCAAACTCCTTCATCATGGGCCGCATTAGCCATATGTTTGCTCTCAAAGAGCTGTTTGTATCTGTAAGACTATATAAAAATACTCCTTGTGCTACCACCGGAAAGAAGCAGAGGCAGAGCTGAGAAGTCGGGTCTGCAGCAGGGCTGGAGACAGCTGTAGGAGTCTGCTGCATGCTGAGAGAAAGGGGAGGCAGAGACAAGGAGGTGCTGCAGCTGCACAGAGAGCGTAGGATCAGGAGTGCTGTCCTACTATGCTGCCGACTGAGGAGACAAGCCTCTCCACAACTGCACAGGATCTGCTGGAGGAGTTTTGTCCTTTTCCCTGCTGAGACAAGGTGAGGGCAGAGATGAGGGGGGTGATGCAGCTGCAGGAGAGCTGTGAGGGCCACATGATATGACCTGGAATTCAGCCTGCGGGCCTTGTGTTTGACATGTGGCTTAGATGGTCCGTCAGCCAGTCAACACTCCAGGGATGTGGGCTGCAATTTACTTTTCTGTCCAGCAAAAGGCATGCTCCAACTTCTCAAACTATAGTCCAGTGTTTTTGTGCCAATCTTATATATGCCAGCACCATGGCATTGTTGGTCTCGCTTCTCACAAGATGGCCCTACAGGTTGTGGGTCCAATAAGGTATGGGCAGCCGTATGGCATGCATCTCCAACTGAGTGTAATAAAATGGTTGTGAATCCTATTTTTATCTTCATAAAATACTAAACATGTTCTACTTGCCTGCTCTGTGCAATGGGCCTGAACCTCCTCTTCTGGGGTACCCCACTGGTGCTCTAGGCTGCTCCTCTTCTCTTTGTGCACCAGCATAGCGAGTAGCTTGTTATGGGGGTGCATGTGTGGGCTCACCCACTTAGCCAGGCTGCATGCATCTATAGACAAACACAGTGCAGCTCTGCATTCCACTCCCTCTTAACCGGACTTGATTGACAGAAGCAGGAACCAATACCTCCCGCTGCTGCCTCAGTGTTCTGTGAGGAGAGAGAGCAGCACACTGGATCGAAAGAGAAGCCAAGTAAGTATTTGGGGGAGCTGATCTTTGAAGGGTTTTTTTTACCCTAATGCAGGGAATGCCTTAAGTTAAAAAAAAAAAATGTTATGCCTTTATAACCATTTTAAGTACTGTTGGCCAGGTGTACATGCATAGGAAGGTAGATGTCTCAAATATCCATCAATGCTAAAAAAAATTGGGATCCAGGATAGGACAAACAGACCATCCTGTTGGGGTGCTGTAATCAGGACTGGATACAATCCTGTTAAGCACTGCTGATGTGGAACAACCTGAGCCCAGTCTGTAACAGCCTAGAAATCTTTAAAGGAAGTGTTAACCACCTGATGACTCCAGAGATGGGTCAGATGTAGAAGCAGAAGCCCTCAGACATCCCACAGTTATTTATCCTGAGCACCATCAAATTTAAAGCAGAACTCCGGGAAAAAACTTCTTTGTTGCTGATTTCCTACCTTCACCAACTATGCCATCCATTTTATTCTGAGCTCTGTAGTTCCACTGTAGTAGCCTGATGATTTTGCAGAAAAGCCGTTAATCTCCAGTGATTTCCTATTTGTAAAACCGCGGGCTGCTATTCCTCCTGTACCCCCAGCCAGAGGTCTTCTCACTTCCCCCCCAGTAGTTTTCCAAGGCGAGCAGGGATTTATATTTCCGCCCTGCTTGCTGTAGTGGAAGGAGGGGGTCTCAGCCCCCGGTCTGTGCTGCCCATGGAGGTGGTGTCCTCTCTGCCAGCACCGCCCCCACTCCACCCCTGTGTCCCCTTGCCGCCCACATCTCTCAGTGCAGAGCGGGGAGAGTTACCTCAAATCATCCGGCATGACAGAGCGGAGATCTGGGGCTGACGGATCTATGTGAAAACACAGATCGCAGTAACGTTCCGCCTCCCATACCAGCAATGGAGCAGTGTGCTGTCTATCACAATACCAGCATGGGAGGCAGAACATTACTACGATCAGTGTTTTCACATACAAGATCTGTCAGCCCCATATCTCCGCTCTGTCATGCGGATGATTTCAGGTAACGATCTCTGCTCTCCACATATGGGCACAGATAAACTTCACTGGTGGGACCGCACTGATGGGCACAGATAAGCTGCACTGGTGTGACCGCACTGATAAGCTGCACTGGTGTGACCGCACTGATAAGCTGCACTGGTGTGACTGCACTGATGGGCACAGATAAGCTGCACTGGTGAGACCGCACTGATGGGCACTGGTGTGACCGCACTGATGGGCACAGATAAGCTGCATTGGTGGGCACCGCTGTGACCGCACTGATGGGCACTAATAAGCTGCACTGGTGGGCACCGGTGTGATCGCACTGATGGGCAGTGGTGAGACTGCACTGATAAGCTGCACTGGTGAGACCACACTGATAAGCTGCTCTGGTGCGACCGCACTGATGGCCACTGATAAGCTGCAGTGGTGAGACAGCACTGATAAGCTGCACTGGTGTGACCGCACTGCTGGGCACTGATAAGCTGCAGTGGTGAGACTGCACTGATGAGCACTGATAAGCTGCACTGGTGGGCATAGATGAGACCGCATTGATGGACACTGATAAGCTAGATGAGACCACATTGATGGACACTGATGAGCTGCACTAGTGGGCATAGATGAGACCGCACTGATGGGCATTGGTGGGCATAAATGAGACCGCACTGGTGGGTACAGATAAGACCACACTGGTGGGCATAGATGAGACTGCACTGGTGGGCACTGATAAGCTGCACTCATGGGCACAGATGAGGCCGCATTTATGGACACACATGAGGCCACACTTTTGGGCACAGATGAGACCGCACTTATGGGCACAGATGAGTTTTTTCTCATGACATTTGCTTGTGCCACATGCTGATGTAAAGCATCATGGCCGGCTCTTTCTGTGGTGCGGCTAGGGAAGTTCGCACATATACCATACCAGCACTGATTGCTGTTAGAAAGATCTCAAAGCTACTACAGGAGGAGGAATATTTCTAATACTGAATTACAGCAGAGTACAGTGTGTATAATCTATAATTATGGGATGTGTCTACAGTTCAGTAATGATTACATAAAGCACGTAAAGGCAATATGTTTATCTCCTGTTGTGCTGGAGGGGAGAGGACAAACATGCTTTGCATTTTTAAGACTGTAACCTACCTACCCTGCTGTGTGTTACTGTGAGTAGTATAGCTTGCCACCTGCAGAATGAGGGGCGTGATTTATGTTGAAGTGGGCTTGTTCACACTTACATGTACAGGCCTAGTGTACCCTCCTACATTCACTCCAATCCCAAAGATTCATGGGAAATGTTTGATTACAGTGTAAAAAGAGAGGAAAGGATATGATGTAACCACTGTTCTAACAGAGCCCCCCTGGCAGAATACATGCAGCATTTTTTGAATTGCAGAGTTGACTTCCTGAAAATTAAATCAGACTTTTCTTTTCAATGGTAAGGAATTTCACAGATGTAATAACTGTTTTGTGTATGGGTGTACTAAGGGGGGGGGCTTTTTTTTTTTTTGCAAAACCCAGAGTTCTGCTTTAAGTGTGCACACAGCACAAGCAGAAAATAGTCTTTTCTTTTTGGTCAGTTCATGATCTACTGCCACACCCCAGACCTGATAGATAAGTGTGAAGTTCCTCTTCAATAACATTTGTTTAACATTTCTAACAAGCTTTCTTTTGTGCTCAGGCTCAGGTTACTTATGCCCAATGTTCGTAATACTTTTCTCTCTCAGTGCATATTTTGTCAAAAACGTTACAAAGTGTATAGAAAGAAAGGTATGACATTATTAGCTGTGAAGTGACACTGACTTGTCACCTACACCATGTGATTAGCAGGTTTTGCGTGCAATATTTCTCCTTCAAGGTATCCCTCCCTAAAATTATATTAAAGGCAAAACTTTAAAATAACAAACCTCATACTTACCTGCTGTGTGCAGTGGTTTTGCACAAAGCAGCCTCGATCCTCCTCTTCTTGGGTCCCCTGCTGGCACTCCTGGCCCCTCCCTCCTGTTGAGTGCCCCCAATGCAAGCAGCTTGCCATGGGGCACCCAAGCAGGTGCACTCTGGAGCCACTTATCTGCGTATCCATCCAGACACGGAGTCGAGTCTCGGCCCCGCCCCCTCTCCTCACTGTCTGTGACTGACCACAACAATGCCTCAGCCAATGAGAAGAGATGCTCTCGAACACATCGCTGGATTGAGAGGGAGCTCAGGTAAGTATTAGGGTGGGCTAGGGTAAAAAAAACCCATAGGCTTTTAGAACTGCTTTAAAATTTTAAAATGTTGGCAGTAAGGAAACAGGACCTTATGATGTCTTTTCTATCAAGAGCAATAGCACTTGAAGAGGAACTTCATTTTTTTTTAAGTCATCAGCTACAAATACTGTAGTTGATGACCTTTAAACATCAGGTACTTACCAATGCCTGGAGTCCAGCGCTGTCTTCCAGCAACTCGTTCTTACTGATACATGTCCCTGGTGCTGCCATCTTGGATACGGGAGCAAGCTGTGGCTTCCTGAGGAACCACAGCCAGCTCCTCACTGTTCATGCAAGTGCTCACCTGGAGCTTTATAATTGTTCCTACAGGATCCTGGGACCATGTGACATGTCCCTGGATGCTGTTGGAGGGGGCAAGACTAGGTGCATCATCCTCGCTTAGGCAAGGATTATGGCAGTGGCAATTGGTACTGATAAAAATCTGTACTACCCCCCCCCCATCAAAAAAATAAACCTGTAGCTCTGTTATAGGCTTGGGGGGGGTTGGAGTGAAGTTCCGCTTTAACTTCCAATGCAAAGTAAAAAATAGTGCATTCCTTAAGGAGACGATTTAGGAAATTGAAACAGGTGTAAATATGCAAAGACTTACACAATATAGCTGTGAGGTATGTAATTGTGAGTATAGGGGAGTATGAACGCAGAATGCTGGTGTAATACGAACTCTTTATCATTATGTCGTCTTGGTAACAGTTATTACATGGATAACTTTTCACAGTGTGTCCTAGAAAAAAAACACAGGTTGCTATGTTACAGCAGATAACTCCAAATGGTAAATATGCATTTGATAAAACAGTTCGGTTTTTAAAGCCATTCCTATTCACGAAAACCATCTTTGAGGAAATATTTAAAATTTCATAAAAGGCAAGGTAAGCTGAATTAAGGATTTCAGATAGAAATCCTTAGTTATCAACAATTAAAACCGATTGAAATGCATCCTAGTGTATTCTTTCCAGAAGGTATTCAGGCTGCCCTCTTGTAAATTTAGGACTGTCCTTACCATAAGGAGAGTTGGCCAGTGCCTAAAAACAATGGGGTTAAGATGTAACACAGAGGATGTTGAGAGGAGTCAGAAAAATCCAAACCCCCAGCCACTTTATGGGGTAAAACATTTTTTCCAGAGAGAGGCTTTAGGGCAATTAAAAAAATGTATGTAGAGGTGAGCATGCTGACTTCAGGCATCTTTACAAATTGGAAGGGACCTGTTGGAAAAATGTGTGCAGTTTCTGGGGTGTCCAATACCATCCTGCAAGACATTTATGACTTTCCTCTTGGTATCTGCTATTGCTATAGAGGATTTATGTACAAATAAAATAATGCACTCTTTTTGCTTAAGTGTGAAGAAGAGCTGTAGGTTTTACTCTCCTTGTATAATCAGGAAATTAAAATGGACTCCTGGTAAAATGAGAATTGGGTGCAGGATAAAAAGAAATGTCAGAGGAACCAAGTCTAGGCAAAGATCTTCAAAGTATGTGGGGAGACAGATTTGATTGTATGTCTCCTCCAGGGAGCTTAGATATGAAGATATTTAAAGTGGTTGTAAACCTCAGACATTAAATATTAACAAAGCATATTTCTCTATATTGTGTACTTGTCTCAACTAAGAGCACTAAGTGTCATTTCTGTCTGTTGCTTCATTCTTCTGCGATCAGCATGAATCACTTCTGACAAGTTTTCCTGACACCAGGAGAAAAATGGTGACAGGGACAGCAGATTGACAGCTTCAGCTCTGTTCGTGTGTGGTGGGTGGTGTGTTCTTTTTCTCCAAATAGCTCTCAGCGCTCTCCTCACTGAGTGCAGAATTTAATTTTGGCGCTTTTCCCCTTTTTTCTCAACTCTCACACAAGCTTATAAATTCTTGTCTTTGAACAGATGTACAGAGGAGAAGACTGCAGATAAACATTTACAACTTACATAGGAGGATATGTTTCATCTCTGTTTATCACCTGAGGCCAGTCACTTCACCGAGTACATGTAAGGGTTTACAACCACTTTAAGCTTTTTGTAAGAAGTCAAGACCTTTCTTTAGCTGAGTATATTTCCTGACTATTCAGTAGTCCGTTCTGTTTTGAAAATTGGAATATTCTGGTACATCCTGTCTTTGCTAAGGATATAAACTGAAGCTCAGTATTACATAGTTACATAGTAAATGAGGTTGAAAAAAGACACAAGTCCATCAAGTCCAACCTATGTGTGTGTTTTTAATGTCAGTATTAAATTGTATACCCCTCAATGTTGTGGTCCCTTAGGTGTGTATCTAATAGTTTTTTGAAATTATCTATGTTCCCAGCTGAGACTACTGCTTGTGGAAGAGAATTCCACATCCTCACTGCTCTTACCATAAAGAACCCTCTACGCTTTTTAAGGTTTAACTGCCTTTCTTCTATTTTTAGTGAATGGCCACGTGTCTTTGTGTGCTCCCTTGCACGGAATCGTTTTGTACCTACTGTGGGGTCACCAGTACGGTATTTGTACCTTGAAATCATATCCCCTCTCAAGCATCTCTTCTACAGAGAGAATAAGTTCAATGCTTGTAAACTTTCCTCATAACTAAGGTCCTCCAATCCCTTAATAAGCTTTGTGGCCCTTCTCTGTACCCTTTCCAATACCTGAACATCCTTCCTGAGGACTGGTGCCCAGAACTGGACGGCATATTCCAGATGCGGCCTCACCAGAGCCATGTATAGTGGGAGAATTATTGATTTATCCCTGGAGTTGATCCCTTTCCTGATGCATGCCAACACTGTTAGCTTTGCTTTCAGCAGCTTTGCATTACATGCCACTGCTGAGCCTGTTCTCCACTAGGACCCCTAGTTCTTTTTTCATCCTAGATTCCCCCGGAGGCTCTCCCCCTAGTGAGTAGTTTGCTTTCTTGTTCTTGGTACCCAAATGCATTATCTTACATTTTTCAACGTTATATCTCATTTGCCACTTGTCTGCCCACCCCATTAATTTATTCAGATCTTCTTGCAAGGTTTCCATATCCCGTGGAGAGTTTATTACTCTGCTTAGCTTGGTATCATCCGCAAATATTGAGATTGAGCTGTTCACCCTGTCCTCCAAGTCGTTTATGAATAAATTGAATAGGATTGCTCCCAGGACAGAACCTTGGGGAAAACCACTTTCTACACCAGACCATTCTGAGTACTCTCCATTTATCACCATCCTCTGGACTTGCCCCTTCTAGCCAATTTTCAATCCAGGTGCTCACCCTTTGATCCATGTTAAGGGACCTTCGTTTGTACAGTAAATGTTTATGGGGAACTGTATCAAATGCTTTTGCAAAATCCAGATACAAGATGTCTACAGGCCTTCCCTTATCTAGATGGCAGCTCACCTCCTCGTAGAAGGTTAATAGGTTGGTTTGGCAAGAATGATCCTTCATGAACCCATGTTGATTATCACTAATGATACCGTTCTCGTTACAATAATCTTGTATGCAATCCCTTATTATTCCCTCCAAGAGCTTGCCAATTATTGATGTTAAGTTAACTGGTCTGTAGTTCCCAGTGATATATCTTGATCTTTTTTATATATTGGTACCACATTGGCTTTCTTCCAATGAGCTGGTATCATACCAGTCAGAAAACGGCTCTTAAAGATTAGGTACAAGGGTCTGGCAATAACTTTGCTAAGTTCCTTAAGGACCTTCGGGTGTAAGCCATCTGGTCCCGGTGACTTATTAGTGTTCAGTTTTTCAAGCCTATTCCTGATTTTATCCTCAGTTAGCCATGAGGGTTCTTCCTGTGACGTGCCGTGAGGATCAGCATTGTAGTTCTGAATAATTGAGCCCCCTGTTTCCTTCATGAATACTGAGGAGAAAAATGAGCTTAACACCTTTGCCATTTCTCCATCCTTTGCAACCAGATTACCTTCATCATTCTTTATGGGGCCAATGTGATCTGACCTCCCTCTCTTACTGTTTATATACTTAAAGAATTTCTTGGGATTCTTTTTACTCTCCTCTGCTATGTGTCTTTCATGTTTTATCTTAGCTGCTCTGATTGCACCTTTGCATTCCTTATTGCGCGTTTTATAAATATGACCCAGCAAGAAATGTAAGGATCCCAGTACAGGTGTTATTAGGCTGGGTGCTAGGGAAATGGGCGATTGTTTAACCAGTTACCATCCGGCCTATAGACAAATGATGGCTGGGCAGGACATTAGTCGTTCAGGTGGACGTCATATGACATCCTGGAACACGCCTCAGCACGCTCTGTCAACGGCTGTGTCCACTGAACACAGCCAATGACAGATCACTGTACCGGGCCGCTGCCAGTACCCATATGATCGCTGTGACCAATCACAGCAGATCTTATGACAATTGTAAACAATGGATGGCTTCCATACATACAATTCATTGTGTACAATTCTGTTGCTAGCTGTGATTGGTCACAGTGATCACATGGTATAGAGCCAATCACAGCCCATCTGTACCATGTGATTAGGTGTGGCCAATCACAGCAAATCACAATACACACTGAATGAACCAATTTCATTCAGTAATAATGGTTGTTTATAACAGTGAAATTTATATAAGCAATCATAATAAGTGAAAAGAAATCCCAAACACTTCTCCAGAGAAGTACAATGTTACTATGGTAACATTGTATTGCTAAAAACGAAAATAAATGTAACAAAAATTGAAGAAAATTATTACAATTATATATATATATTTTTTTTACATACTGTCACCAGCCAGTGTCCCAGATCACCACCACACCAGTTATATTATGATGCTGTACTGCACTAGTGACAGTATGTTATAGTATATATATATATATATATATATATATATATATACACTATATATATAGTATCATAAAATTGATTACTTTTCAAAAAAATTACAACTTCAAAAAACTTGCCATGCCTCTTACTAAATACCTCGGACTGTCTGCTTTCCAAAAAGGGGTCATTTGGGGCATATTTGTACGGCGTTTTCAAGCCTCAAGAAATGATAGGCCGTCAGTACATCAGGCTTGATCAATTTTCAGATATATTGTATTGGTTCATAGTTTGTGGAATCTATAGCTTTCCTACAAACTAAATAATAAATACTGATTTGGGTTATTTACAACTAATAAATGTAGCAGAATACAGTTTGACCTTCATTTCTGAAAAAGGATTATTTATTTGCAAAATGTTATAACAGAAACAAAGAAAAACAAGGGTTTTTTTTTTTTTCAAACATTTCGGTCTTCTGATTTTTTTGTTTATCTTGTAAAGCATAAAACGCCCAGTGGTGATTAAGTACCACTGAAAGAAAGCTCTATTTGTGTGAAAAACAAAATGATAAAAATTTGGTTTGGGTACAGCGTTGCATGACTGTACAATTATTGAAAGTGTGACAGCACTGAAAGCTAAAAATTGGCCTGGGCAGGAAAGGGGGGGGGGAGTGCCTGATAAGTACCCTCCAAGGGTACATTGGAGAAAAGTGTACCCACAATTTCTGTGGTTACTTCAATCCAAAATTCTAAAGATGTGTTGTTGCCTGGTAATGGAAAGGGCCAAGAAAGCCCATCTCTTACTTTGATGTGGTAAGGATACTAAAGATCTTTTAAATTTGGCACTTTTATCTGCCAACATGAAGGATAGGATTTTGGATCTGAGGTCTTTAACCACTTGCTCACCTTCCTGCCCAGGCCAATTTTTAAAGCTTTCAGCGCTCTCACACTTTAAATGACAATTGCGTGGTCATGCAACACTGTACCCAAATTATATTTTTATCACACAAAAATAGAGCTTTGTTTTGGTGGTATTTAATCACCACTGAGGTTTTTATTTTTTGCTAAACAAACAAAAAAGAAAAAAAATTGGCAAGCAGGTCATTTTTCTCCTGATAGACACTGATAGGTGGCACTTATGAGGCTACACTAATAGGTGGCACTGATAGGCACTGTTTAGCAGTACTGATGGGCACTGATAGGTGGCACTGGTGGGCACTAATTAGCGGCACTGATTAGCAGCACTGGTGATCACTAAGGGGACCAATTTGCCTCTAGCAGAAACCGGTTAATGGCCTTCTAAAAAAAAGAAAGCCGAAAACCAGCTTCTCTATACTTCCTGTCAGCTGATCACATAATAAAAGGCCCGCTGTGATTGGCCTTTTACTCTGCTCTGTGATCAGCCGAGTCCCAAGGATCACAGAGCGTGCCCTCCTGGCATCTTAAGCCCTTTCTGTAACCGTCTTTCAGCTATATAGCGCGAGCGCAAAGTTGTTAAAGAAGTGCAAAGTCAAATGTAGTAGCAGTGTTTGATGCTGGTATACTAATTGGGGGTGTGGCAATCTTTTGATGTTATTGCACCATATGAATATGGTCTTATCCCACTGTAGAAGTTCTGCTTTTACTGTTTTTCCCACGGCTTGAAGTTTAGTTCAAAAATTGTGTTTAGTAATGTATGGATATTTGTGCCCAGATATTTGATATGTGTTGAAAAGCATCTGAATGGAAAATTGGACTGAATTTGGTCTACAAGATTCTCAGGATTAGTATCTGGTAGCTGAATTCCAAAAAAATAATTTTAAAATTAGAGAGATCCCCATAGGATTTCAGTTCAGCAAAAAGGTTGAGCACTGACAGTGGTACGAAATGATAAATTAATATTAAATCTTCTGCATATGTTGCAACCTGACAGTTGGGGTAAGGAAAAATGGTTCTAGGGTAAGGGTGGAGGTCAGTGAGGATAGGGAGCAGCACTGTCTGATCCTATTCTCTATTAAATTTTAAGGAGATCTGAAATTATCTTGTTAAAGTAGACGTGCCAAGCTGACCAAGATTGCGCCGCACTGCACATGCGCAAGATTGGCAGGTGCATGTTGGGTAGCCAGCATGCACGGAATCCAGGAAGAAGGACACTGCGGCTTCAGATGCCCACACTGGAGATGGCCGCACTGTGCAGGAACTTCACAAAGTAAGAAAATAATGCTGCACAAATAGAAAACTGGGCATAGTTTGCAGCATACCTTTATTACACTGCACGGAGCAGGAGTTATCTTAAACTCCCTGGCGGTATGATTATGTCAGATTTTTGCGTCTCAAAGTGGTCGCATAGAAATTTGGCGTTTTATATTGTAGGCCTGTAATTCTTAGGAATAACTCTGTCCAAACAAGAGTCTAGTAGACATCCCAGGTATGATAACGTTTGAAACACAAAATCATAAATTATAATATAATAAATAACTATAAATAATTATCAAAATAATAATATAATAAAATTCATTCAATAATGTAATCAAATAAAAAACACTGAAAATTGCTCAGTTGCAGAATTGTCGCTGTAGTCACTTTCAGTGTCTGATGACGAATTTTCCCAAGAATCAGTATCACTCAATTCTGCAAGTGATTCTTATTTATTATCGCTGTTTTCTAGCTGGTCAAAAACCACTTTTGACGTAAAGGGATGCTTTTTGGATGCCATGGACATTCTCAAGTATCCAGGCAGAAAAAATGTACATATATATATATATATAATATAAATGTGCATGCAGGGCACTGGACAAAGCACTAGGGACAAAAGGGATGTGAAATGATTTCATACAGTAATTTAATCTTACAGATTACAGTGTACTGTATGCATTGTGTGCTTCATCTTTTGAATTTACCGCCGGACTCCATCTCCATGCGACGCAATGCTCGCAGGGAACGGAGCCCGGTATCACAGTGAATCGGGCGGAAGACACAGCCCGCGAACACAGCGGGGTTACCGCTTTTGGCAGTGAAAATTAACCCTGGCCACACTCGGGAATACCGCCAGGGAGGTTAACAGTCATATTTTGGCCGGAACTCCGCTTTAATGGCATCCCAGTCTTAGTCTGTAGGGTTCAATATTGAGTTGGCCCACCCTTTGCAGCTATAACAGCTTAAACTCTTCTGGGAAGGCTGTCCACAAGGTTTAGGAGTGTGTATATGGGAATGTGTGACCATTCTTCCAGAAGCGCATTTGTGAGGTCATGCACTGATGTTGGACAAGAAGGCCTGGCTCACAGTCTCTGCTCTAATTAATCCCAAAGGTGTTCTATCGGGTTGAGGTCAGGACTCTGTGCAGGTCAGTCAAGTTCCTTCCCCCCAAACTCACTCATCCATGTCTTTATGGACTTTGGACCTCAAAGGAGGGTTTTTTTTTTTTATTCCTGTAGACTCTTTATTTTCCTGTTGGGTCCAAAGCTCACCATAGAAGCCATGATTTTCATACGCTGCAGTGACGATGGCCTGAAACAGTTGTATGCAATTTTAAACTATTAGACTGTAAGTCTATATACCAGTATTTCTGGATGTGTAGTTGGCCATTGGGATATAAATACCTGAAAGAATGAGTAATTCTCATTTTTTGGGATTGAGATGGATGGAGACGTGTACCTTCTGAAGGATCTACTATGCTTTGCACTGATTCAATGTAGGGCCTTTTGGTTCCTTTGATTCCTACTCAGTATAACCTTCTGGGTTAGGCTCCATTCACACCTGAGCAATATGCAGCGACAGCTGCAACCACTTGTTTCTCTTACTTTCATTGACAGACGCAGCCTCTATTCATAACACATGGGGTTTATGCACATCCTACTAGTAGTAGACTAGGCAAAAAGAAAAAAAGCAAGCTGGCCCCTCCCAGGGGGCCGTCCTCACTCAGCATATAACCCCCCCAGCTCTGCATAGCATATCAGTTTTTTTATGCCTAGTGCAAGGATATAGACCTGGTTCCCTGCTGGGATCTGCGGTTCCTCATTTTTCTTCCTTTTGCTTTTCTCAAGCTATCTGATGAAGACTGCTATCAAGTAGCCGGCTGGGGCATAGAGGATACCTCGAATCCTGAATTTTCCCCAGCACGGCCGACCGACGCGAGCTACCCTTAGCTTTAGCGGGGTCCGCCGCACTGTACCCGTTCCGTGCGGGGGGCTAGTGGGTGAACCCCACTTACCTCCGAGTGACCGGGCTGCGCTCACGTCCAGGGGCGTTCTGGCCGGCAGCATCCCTCCCCACCTGGGGGGAGGAAGGTCTGCTACCGGGTGGCTACCCGCTGCGCCCGTTGGGAATGGTGAGCGATACCCCCCTCCCCCCTCTGGGGTGGGGAGGGGGGGCGACTAGCGGTACCGTAAGTCCGGTGGAGGGTCATGGGGTCAAGGTTCCTGTACTATTCCCCCCCCCGTGCCGCACCCCCACGCTACTATCTCGCCACGCAGTGGTTTTTCGCCGCCATGCGGCGGTTTACCGCCATCATTTTCCCTTGGCCGCATTCGGCGGCCATTTTGCCATAGTCGCGGGCATTTTAGCATGTGCTTATGGCCTCTTGTGACCGCTCAGTGGCCATCTTTGGTGTGCCTTTCTATTAGAAAATGTGCGTGTCAGCGTCATTTTTTCTTCATGGAGCAGCGGTACACACACAGCGGCAGCGGCAGCAAAAGTTGGCAGTGGCGGACAGCACACCTACGGTGGCTAAGAGGGGCATACAGATCAGCAGGTATGGCTGACTTTTCCCTGGGGTGTCGGTGGCGGTGGTGCAGAGTCCTCCTGGGCATACCCTGGTTGCTCTGTGGGGCAGTTTGGTGGGGCAGCATTGTGGGGTGTCATAGCCTATAGGCCCTAAAAGAGTTCCGGTGGTCCAATGGCGGCCGAACCTGCGGGTTCTTCTCCGAAGGGGTCCGCAGAAGCGCAAGCTGCGCTGGGACCTCTGGTTCCCCTGGACCAGTTAACTTCCATTTTTTGGGGAGTTTTTCGCCGGGGGTACCGAGCCGTGCCAAGGGGGTGACTAAAAAGGGTCCACCCCCCCTCCTTCCTCTGAGAAGGAATCTGAACCAGAAGGGGGCTCTGTGGTCACAGGGACCCCTGTGGAGCTCTCAGATGGTGAACTGGAGCCCTCGGATGGTGAGGAAGACCAGGGGGCCTCGGTGGCGGGCGAAAGGAGCGCTGGTGGCCTCCCTGATAACCGAACTCTGTAAGTCATTGTGGCTGGACCAAGCCGGGTAGTCGCAGGAGACTGCCTGTGTTTGTGGGTCCTTCAAGCCGTCACGGACCCCTAAGGCATATCCTTATGTCCAATTTTTTCACCAGTTTGTGTATAAGGAATGGCAGCATCCGCAGAATTCCTTTTTCACTACCCAAACTTTTTACTGTGCGCTATCCCTTTTGAGGACAGTCTTTTGCAGAAGTGGGAATCCCCCGCAGTGGAGCCTTCGGTGGCTCGCCTGAATAGGGCGATGACCATTCCCTTGGAAGGGTCTCCAGCCTTTCTGGATCTGACTGATAGGCGGACGGAGGCGGTATCCAAGGCGTTGTGCTTGGTGGCGGGGGCGGCTATGGGGCCAGGTCTGCCGTCGGCCATGGTGGTACTGTCAGAATGTGCGACAGAATTGCACAATGATTTGGACTGCAGGTGCTCACCTGGGGCTTTACAGCGGGCTGACCACCTGATACAGTGTCTCCGGCACCTGTGTGATGCAGAGGTCCTGCTCCCCATGCTGTCGAATATGTCTGTTTTTTTGCAGTCATTGTCTGACGATTGCTGTGGTTGCGGTGCTGGTCGGGTGACATAATATTGTTTAAACACATGCATTGAATATTCACCATATATTCTATTGCATTCTTATGTATTGTATTTGTAAACTGTAAAAATGCAGCCTTTTAATTGAATTTCCTATAGGAAAGATTAGCTTTGTAGCAAATGCATAGACCTCTCTCCCCTCTCCTCTCTACCCTCACCTCCTCGGTGACTTGTCCGCTGATATCCACTGCTATCCGATCCGATCCTGTCCATAAAATCCACACTGATGGAGACCCTATTTCCCATCCACCTGGAGGATCGGATGAAAACGGACAGGCAGTCTGTTTTCATCCGATCTCCCCATAGAGGGGAACGGGGCTCTGACAGGTCTGTCCCAGCACAGTAAGCGAAGACGGACCTGTTATCCGCCTGCTCAGCGGGGATCAGTGGAGGCTCTCAGAGCTGTTTAGTGAATAGACCAGCTGTCTGCGAATCTATTTATAGCACCCACCCTGACACAAAATTCAGCCTGGTTTTATCACAGTTGATGGAGAACTTGTCAGATGTTATCATGCTGATAACAAAAGAACAGAGCAGGAGAAAGACACAGGACTTAGTGCTTTGAAGAGAGATATCTGCAGTGTTTTCTTATACAGTTGTGTTCAAAATAATAGCAGTGTGTTTAAAAAAGTGAATAAAGCTCAAAATCCTTCTAATAGCTTTTATTTCCATACACGCAAATGCATTGGGAACACTACACACTCTATTCCAAATCAAAACATGAAGAAAAATATATCAAATTTGTGTTGTTCCTCTAAAAAAATGGAAGAAAAGTGAATATTAGACTGTTCAAAAAAAATAGCAGTGTTTGTATTCTTCTTTACAAACTCAAACATTCACTATATAAACTGAAAAATGTTTGAAGATTTTGCTTTCCTTTGAATCACTTAACTAATATTTGGTTGTATAACCACTGTTTCTGAGAACTGCTGTACATCTATGTTGCATGGAGTCAACCAACTTCTGGCACCTGTGAACAGGTATTCCAGCCCAGGATGATTGGGCTACATTCCACAGTTCTTCTCTATTTCTTGGTTTTGCCTCAGAAACTGCATTTTTGATGTCACCCCACAAGTTTTCTATTGGATTAAGATCCTGGGATTGGGCTGGCCACTCCATAACGTCAATCCTGTTGGTCTTGGAACCAAGATGTTGCACGTTTACTGGTGTGTTTGGGGTTCGTTGTCTTGTTGAAACACCCATTTCAAGGGCATTTCCTCTTCAGCATAAGGCAGCATGTCCTCTTCAAATATTCTGATGTATTCAAACTGATCCATGATCCCTGGTATGCGATAAATAGGCCCAACACTGTAGTATGAGAAACATCCCCATATCATGATACTTGCGCCTTGATACAGTGCACTGTCTTCACAGTGTACTGTGGCTTGAATTCAGTGTTTGGGGGTCGTCTGACAAACTATTTCTGGCTGCTAGACCGAAAAAGAACAATCTTACTTTCATCAGTCCACAAAATGTTGCGCCATTTCTCTTTAGGCCAGTCAATGTGCTCTTTGGCAAATTGTAACCTCTTCAGCATATGTCTTTCAACAGTGGGACTTTGCGGGGGCTTATTGCAGATAGCTTGGCTTCACATAGGTGTCTTCTAATTGTAACAGTACTCACGTAACGTTAGACCTTCTTTGATCTTCCTGGAGCTGATTGTTAGCTGAGTCCTTGCCATTTTGGCTATTCTTCTATCCATTCAAATGGTAGTTTTTCGCTTTCTTCCACGTCTTTCAGGTTTTGTTTGCCATTTTAAAGCATTTGCGATCATTTTAGCTGAGCAGCCTATCATTTTCTGCACTTCTTTACATGTTTTCCCCTCTCCAATCAACTTTTTAATCAAGGTACGCTGTTCTTCTGAACAATGTCTGGAACAACCCATTTGCCTCAGAAATTCAGAGAGAAATACTATTGATATTAGACTAACTGGTCTGTAGTTCCCAGGGATATATTTCAGCCCTTTTTTAAATATTGGCGCTACATTGGCTTTTCTCCAATCAGCTTGTACCATACCAGTCAGTAGACTGCTTGTAAAAATTAGGAACAGTGGTCTGGCAATTACTTGACTGAGATCCTTGAGGACCCTTGGGTGCAAGCCATCTGATCCTGGTGACTTATTAATGTTAAGTTTTTCAAGTCTATTCCTAATTCTATTCTCTTTTAACCATGACGGTGCCTCCGGTGACGTGCCGTGAGGATAAACATTACAGCTTGGCTTACTGAAGATTGAGGATAAGAATATATTCAAAACCTTTGTCATCTCTCCATCCTTTGCAACCAGATTCCCTTCATTGTTCTTTATGGGGCCAATATGATCTGACTCCCCTCTTTTACAATTTATATACTTAAAGAATTTCTTGGTATTTTTCTTACTCTCCTTCGCTATGTACCTTTCT
>BLSH010152934.1:466605-481414 GCA_018402905.1 Glandirana rugosa
ACAGGGGAGTCGCGGTCGGAGGAGGACTTCCGGGACACTTTACATACGACCTTAAGTATGATCTTACTACATATGTTACAGACAAGAAGAAGGGAGAAAAGTCTTCCAATAATAACGATGAAAATTCAATATTCCCAATTGCAAGAATCACGATGTTCCTAAGGGGGAGAGTGGGAGGAGACAGCCAAACAAAGGTGCCTCCGGCCACTCCCCGCCTCCACAGCCATATTAAAGTACAACTTTGATATAGACCAGGCATTACAGCCTTGTGTTCCGTAAGGATTTGGGGGAAAAAACTCCCCCAGTCCTCGGGACCCAAGTCAGCTGCCACAAACACAGTAGGTAACTGAACGCCGGCAGTAGCCAGCGAGCACTAAGAACGTTAACCCTTATAACTTAAAAGTAGCAATAATAACCTTCTGAAAAGAGGGAAGAAGAACAGACATTGTATACATCATTCTAGTATGAATTCCAGCATACATTTCACAGGGCCTTCAGGAGGAGGCTGGCGCTGAGGGGACATTCACCACTGAGCAGGTGTTGTCTTCCCCCATCGCTTAATACCTCGAGGTTTCCCGTGCCTCTATACCCATTACCAAGTGCCTCAACCCCATCCCCTCCCGGCACAGTTCCCAGGTGTGACTGTATAGAAAAACCAGAAGGAAACAGGGGGGAAGGAGGATAAAATCATGAAATGAAAAGCCATATCACTATCAACTGCCTGTTCCTTCCATTCTAACCCCTGTTTCCTCTCCCTCCAAACCACCCCAGATCTAATAGAACAAAAGTTCTTTGAGGGTGATAGCTTCCCCTAGGCGTGCACCCCATTGTGCCGTTCAGTGATGTCTTCCCTGGGGACCATATTCCGGTATCAGGTGAACAATCAGATTACACATATCGGGTTGCCAGTCTCAGGGGTCCGGGGGTTCCCCTCTGTTAACAAATTGTCCACCAGGGTCGCCTGCAGGAATCCCCCTTGACCAATAGGGGTATGAGAAAGTGGAGGCATCGTCATCCCCAGCGTCTTCCTGCTATGCAGGTTGCCTTGTCTGCCTGGAGACCAGGCCTAGGGGGAAGGAGGGGGGGGGGTGCGCTGTTTCAGCGGTAGTACGGGGTTTCAAACATTAGGATAAGGAAGGGGGGAATCAGGTATGGAGAGGCCGGGGGGGTGAGCAAGGGGGAGTCAAAGTACATCTAGAGCAGTTAAGACTCACGCGACCGTTCCAGGGATGGCGCCCGGGATCTCCTTCTCGATCCCCGTTGACGTGGGGGCAGAGAGTTACGGTTCGTGGAAGGAGCTCCCATTCTGGGTAGGAGCTTCAGCCAGTTAGGAAGGTGAATCGGGTCTGCTCCTAGGAAGAGGAATAGAGCCGGGAGATCCGACGGGTTCCGTAGGGTGAATGAGGTGCTGGCATTTCGGAAGGACACAGATAGCGGAAAACCCCACCGGTATGTGAATCCTTTTGACCTAGCCAGTTCCAGCAGGGGTCGTAACATGGCTCTGCGGTGAAGGGTGGCTCTCGACAAGTCGGGAAAGATTTTCACGGAGGCTCCGTCGAACTCTACATCCCCGTGGTCCCAGGCGCTTCTAAGGATCGTTTCCTTCTGGGCGTACTTGTGTAGCCGGCAGATAACATCTCGCGGCCTGGTCGGGTCTGTTGGTCTCGGGCCTAGCGCACGGTGCACCCTATCAAACTCCAGGGTCGGTGGGGCCGGGTCCATGATGCCATTTAGGATCGCTGATACTGTGGCAGTTAGATTCTCAGGACCCGTGGCCTCCCGGATGCCCCGGAGCCGCAGGTTGTTCCTGCGGCTCCGGTCCTCGAGATCCTCCAGGTGGAGCTGTAGTTGGGCCGCGGCATTTTGCTGGACATCTCCGGCGTGTTCCAGTGTAGCGACCCGGTGCTCCAGCGATTGGATTGCCGCTTCCCCAGAAGTTACTCTGGTCTCTACCATTTGTAGGTCTTCCTTCACAGCCTGTATGTCCCGTCTGTGGGCTTCCTCCACCCTGAGGATTAAGGCCTCAATGTCCGACTTAGTTGGGAGCGCTTGTAACAGGGCTCTGATGTCGTTGTCCATGTCTCCCGATCGTAGCGATGCAGTCGGCATCTCCGGACGGAACACTGCAGGGGTGTCTTGCGAGAAGTCTAGTGCAGGTAGTGATGACCGCGGAGATTGTGCGGAGTGCGAGGCCTCTAGGGTCGGGCCACGTGGCGCCGCCACCTTGGCTCCTGGGGAGAGATGCTGGAGTTTGGAGAAGAAACGCTGCAATTCTCCTTGCGGGCTGAGTGTTCGTGATCTACGGGTAGTAGAGCGTGTTTTGTGCCGCTTGGCTGACAGCATGCCTGGTCTTAAGAGCTTGGTCGGGCGTGGAGGCCAGGGAGAGGCACGGAGCTCTCAAAAACACGTCTTCACTCAGCCATGTCCAGGCCACGCCCCTCGGCTGCAGCATTTCTGACTTCTTTCACTCTTGTGATAAACTTATTGACCCCTGAAAAGCAATTTGTGGTGGATTACATTTCAGAGGGGAGTATAGCAGTAGCTTTAACTTGGTGAACAGCAATTTTACATTGTGGGACTGTGCCACAACTGCAAGCTAAGCATTTTTCTTGTGATTGTAGTGCAGGCCTATTGATCTCAATGGGCAAATTTTACAGGATGTGCTGCCTGTTAAACTCTGCAACATGAGTCAAAGGATAAGTTCACCTTTTAAAAAAATTAATAAATATACATTTTTGTGCAGGTAAATATATATTTTTGCAGGCACTGCATGAACTGTGATGGACTGCCTGGTACCCAGCCTGGGTGCCTCCATCAAGATACAGCTTCCTCCACTCTGGAGCCAGGCATTATAGCTGAATATTGCTCCCAAGAACTAGATGACACTAGCTTAGGCTCAAATTGGAACTGCCTTTATTATAAATTCACACAGAATATATACCACACAAAATCAGGTAAGAGCTTGATCACATTATCCTAACCAATGCAAAGTATAAACAGTAATATCATCAGTACATCTAATAAACAGCTAACATAAACAGTAATCTAATTAAACAGTAAGCTAATAAATAACTAGTCACCTAGACAAGTCTAGGTGACTCAGGTCAGTGACCATCCAGACAGTTGGTCACCAGTTCCCCAGAAAGAAGACCCGGGTGTCAGGAACCATGAATCAGACCAAGACAGGAGTGCAGTAAAATCACACTTTTCAATAAAAAGGTAAACTTATATAAACAGAGTAAACGTGGTCAAAACATAGCCAGGGTTCGGTAACCAGAGTAGATAGTCAGAGCAAGCAGGAGTCCAAAGATCAGCGAGATCAAAGAAACAGCATGCATTCTCAGGAGCCAGGAGGAGAGTCAGCCAGGAAGGTGAATCCAGAGGTGAATCCAGGAATCAGAAGGGAACGTCAAACAGGCAAAGTCTTTCACAGGAAAACACAACAGAGATTTCTCCAGAGATGTTGACCATGGCAAAGGTATCTGCGATCTGATCCAGGCAGTTTACATAGCAGCAGAGCTGGCTTAAGGAGGCAAGATATAATCATCAGGTGAGACAGAGTGGAAGCTGAGACTGGCAATTAATCCTCAGCTGAGGAGCTTGCTCTGAGTAGGGAGAGCTGAGCCCAGCCCTGACAGTAACCCCTCCTCAACAACCCCCCGCCCCCCTCAGGGGGCCACCAGGTTTGAGGGGAAAACATCTATGGAAAGCACAGAGGAGGACAGGAGCATGTACGTCCAAGGATGAGACCCAAAAACGCTCCTCCGGACCGTACCCTTTTCATTGAACAAGGTACTGTATGTGCCCACGGAACCTACGGCAGTCAATGATAGATTGTATCTCATACTCCTCTTGGTTCTCAAACTGAACAGGATGAGGATGTGGTACTGAGGTGGTGAATCAGTTGCATACCAAAGGTTTTAAAAGGAGACATGGCATACATTAGAAATTTGCATATTAGAAGGCAGATCTAAAGCGTAAGCCACTGGATTGAACTTGTGGTTAATACGGAAAAGCCCAATAAACCATGGTGCCAGCTTTGGTAAGGGAACACGGAGTCAGAAGTTGCAAGAAGACAGCCTGACCCTCTCCCCAACTTGGTAAGAAGGCGCAGGTAGGCGTCTGTGGTCAGCATGACGTCTCTACCTATCATTGGCACGTCGCAAAGACTCCTGGACCTGTACCCAAATGGAACGAAGACCATGGAGATGCTCCTCCAACGCAGGAATTCTCTGAGGAACAAATGAGTCAGGCAACATGGCTGGTTGGAAACCATAATTCACCATAAACTGAGACAATTGGGAAGCAGTACTGATGGCACTATTGTGGGCAAACTGCCCAAGGTAACAGGTCAGACCAGTTGTTATGGTGGTCAGAAATATAAAAACGTAAAAACTGTTCCACGGACTGGTTGGCTCGTTCTGTGGCTCCATTGGACTGCGGGTGATACCCAGAAGAGAAGGAAAGCTGAATTCCCAACTGAGCACAAAAGGCTCGCCAAAACCTGTACATAAACTGGCTACCCCTGTCAGAGGCGATCACCTTGGGAAGCCCATTTACGCAAAAGATCTCCCAAGCAAAAATGGATGCCAAGGATGCATAGCACTCTCGGAGGTGGGACGTTGGGACAGAAGGGCACCAACTCCAGTCTCAGATGCATCAACTTCAAGGATGAAGGGTAACTTAGGATCCAGGTGTGCCAACACAGGAGCAGAAACAAAGGCAGTCTTGAGATCTTAATGGACTCCGGAGACCAATTCTGTGGGTTACCGTCCTTTCTGGTCATATCAGTCAGTGGCTTGAACAGAGACGAGAAGTTACAAATAAACTTTTGATAATAATTGGCAAAGCCAAGAAAACGTTGTAGTGGACGTAAACCCATGGGTCGGGGCCACTGTAGAACTGCCGATAGTTTCTATGGGTCCATCAAAAAACCAGCAGTGGAAATGACATAACCTAGGATGTTAACCTGTTTATGATGGAACTTGATTTTCTCCAATTTACAATACAGGTTATTATCTCTCAGCCTCTGAAGCACATGGCAGAAATATGTGTGGTGGCTCTCTATGGACTTGGAATATATGAGGATATCATTGAGATAAACTACTGCTGCAAAAATTCTCAAAGGACGTCGTGGATGAATTCCTGAAAAACTGCCGGAGGGTTGCAAAGACCAAACGGCATTACGAGGTATTCGTAATGGCCTGTCTTGGTATTAAACGCAATTTTCCACTCAACGTCCTCCTTGATCCTCACGAGATTGTATGCCCCTCTCAGATCAAGCTTTGTGAAAACCGTTGCTCCCTTGAGGTGGTCAAATAACTCCGTAATCAATGGAATCGGATAAGCATTCTTAATCATGAAGCGGCTGAAAAGATCTCAGTTCGCCACTCTTCTTTTCACAAAGAAGAAGCCAGCACCAGCAGGAGACGGGGATTTGCAGATGAACCCTCTTTAAAGTGCGTCTGTGACATACTCCTCCATGGCCTTATCCTCTGAGACAGACAAAGGGTAAACCCGGGCACAAGGGGGTATGGCACCAGGTTGAAGGTCAATTGTGTTATCATACGCCCGGCATGGAGGCAAACTACCGGCTTGACCTTTATCAAAGACATTGCAAAATTTGCGGTATTCCTCCGGCAGGGAGGAGAGTGAAGAGGTACACAAGACCTTAGCCACTTTCTGAAAACATGTCTTACTGCATTGTGGCAACCAGGAAAGAAACTCAGCACAAAGCCAATCAAAAGAAGGGTTGTGCCACTGTAACCAAGGATAACCAATAACCACCGGAAAATGAGGAGAGGAAATGACTTGGAATTGGATTATCTCATGGCGAAGAGCCAAGGTCAGTGGAGCAGTCTCATGAGTCACCTGGGCAGGTCTCCCATCAATAGCCTCAATGGCAAGTGGCGTAGCCCGAAGCTGCAGCGGGATTGAGTGCTTAGATACAAAGACAATATCTATGAACAGGTCTGCAGCCCCAGTCAATTAGAGCCTGTATCATGATGGATGATTTAGAGCAAGAAAGGGTAATGGGAACCAGGGGCTTATCCTTTTGGATAACTGGGGACGTAACAATGCCACCTAAGGTCTGTCCCCTACAGGACCTCAGGTGCAAGCGTTTCCCAGATGGGTAGGACAAGACTTCAAAAAGAGACCTCCTGCCTGGCCACAATAAAGGCACAATCTCTCCCTCCTCTGAAAGGCTCTCTCATCCGTATAGAGATGTGTGAAGCCCAACTGCATGGGTTCTACTTCACTGACAGGCTCGGAACCAGGAGGTATGGGAGGTGAGGGAGGCACGGGTGGGACTACAAAGCTCAGAGCCAAACGTACAGGAGGCTTCCGCAAGCACTCCTTAAAGAAAGGTCTCTCTCGAAGTCTGGAGTCAATGAGAATGGCAAACGTGATCAACCTTTCCAGCTCAGTAGGTATCTCCCGGACTACTATCTAATCTTTGATGTTATCCGAGAGACCATGAGGAAAAGCAGCCATGAGAGCCTCATTGTTCCAAGCAACCTCTGCTGCCAGAGTACGGAATTCAATAGCGTAATTAGCAACTGTTCTCGTACCCTGCTTGATGGACATGAGGCTTTTGGCAGCGGTAGTGGAGCGTGCAGGAATGTCAAATACCCTTTTAAAGGAGGCCACAAGCTCTGGGTGACTCTGGGCAACAGGTTTTTGCGTCTCCCATAGAGGGTTTGCCCAGGCCAAGGCTCTGTCAGAAAGCAAAGAAATCATGAAGCCTACTTTGCTTCTGTCCGTGGGGAACACCTGGGGCAGCATATCAATGTATATCCCAACCTGGTTGAGAAACCCTCTGCATTGAACTGGATCACCCCCAAATCGCTGGGGAAGTGGAGCGGAACCAGACATACCCCTTATAGAGGAAGTATTTGTCCAGAGTCCAGAGATCAGCGAGGTCAAACAAACGGCATGCAGGGTCAGGAGCCAGGAGGAGAGTCAGCCGAGCAGGGTCTTGAATCCAGGTATGTCAAGGGAATGTCAAACAGGCAAAGTCTTTCACAGGGAAACACAGCAGTGATTTCTCCAGAGATGCTGACCTAGGCAAAGTCATCTGCTAAATGATCCAGGCAGTTTATATAGCTGCAGAATTGGATTAACAAGGCAGGATACGATCATCAGGTGAGACAGGGTGGAAGCTGAGACTGGCAATTAACCCTCAGCTGAGTAGCTTGCGCTGAGAAGGGAGAGCTGAGCCCAGTCACCGGGGCTGTCCAAATCTCATTAACCAGCTTTGACTTTTATAATCTGTTTACTAGACAAGTCATCATAAGACAAAATTCATATAGTGTTTTAGCAGTTTGTAAAAGTGAAAAAAAATGTATCTTCATAGATTTCTCAGGGGAGATTGTTGATAAATATTTTTTTTCCAAGTGGAGGAGCTTTTCCAACCCAGTCTGCAGGAGGGCCACTATATTTCCTCTGACTGTTATCCTGTACAAGATCAATATTACACCTTTCCATTCACTCCAGAAGGGAAGCCTTATTGTCTTTATTCATAGAATTAATCCAAGCCTTGCTCTCAGTGTTCATCAAATTGTTGTCCATCGTTAGAGAATGATATGCTCTCTCCATGGGATCAGAGGCTGAACTGAGCTCTTTTCTATGCTCTGACCAAGAGAAGCAGACAAAATCCCTGGTCTCTTCCATGGGCCATAATCAGTGGGTAGAAGGCTAGCCTCTAGTCCCCTCCAAAAGCCTATGTCCTGGTTGGGTTTGTCACAAGCACCATGACAATTCATTGAAAACTGCAAGCCAGTACTTATAGTTCATTCATTTACAGAACTCTGTGAATGAATGACATGGCTGTGTGAGCAGAGCCCTGCGCGTCTGCCCTCTTTTCAAAAAGCTGGTATGGGGAACTTCTCCCTTTATTGCTGTCACACCAGGTGCTCAGATCATTGAGCAGCTGCAGGAGCGGGAACATGTTACATGTTCCACCCTAAAAATGGGTGGAACATGAAACATGTTCCTGAAGGTGAATTTATCCTTTAACCACTTCCCGCCTGCCATATAGCAATATTAAAGTTATCCTTACTGGATGTCATATGATGTCCAGCAGGATGACCCGCGATTGCGCGCCTATGGGGAGCGCAGCACGGCAATTATTGGGTTGGTGTGTCAGTCTAACACACCGCATCAACGATCTGGGTAAAGAGCCTCTGACGGAGACTCTTTACCACGTGATCAGCTGTGTCCAATCAGAGCTGATCACGCTGTAAATAGGAAGAGCCATTTATTGGCTTTTCCTCACTCGTGTCTGACAGACGCGAGTAGAGGAGAGCCGATTGGCTGCTCTCCTCACAGGGGGGGTCTGTGCTGATTGATTATCAGTGCAGCCCCCCCAGGATGCCCACCCAGGACCACCAGAGATGCCCACCCATGGACACCAGGGATGCCGACCGGGAGGCTAACCCAGGACCAGAAAGTATGCCCACCCATGACCACCAGAGTGTCAACCAGTGCCCACTAGAGGTGCAAATAATTGCCCATTAGAGGTGCCAATCAGTCCCCATCAGTAATGCCCGCCAGTGCCTCCTCATCGGTTCTACCTATCAATGCCCATCAGTGCCGCCTATCAGTGCCCATCAGTGATGCATATTAGTGCCTCATCATCAGTGCCACCTCATTAGTGCCACCCTATAAGTGCCGCCTTATCAGTGCAGCCTCATCAGTGCCCATCAGTGAAGGAGAAAACATACTTATTTACAACATTTGATAACGGAAACAAAGAAAAACTTTTTTTTCACAATTTTCAGTCTTTTTTTATTTGTTTATCGAAAAATAAAAACCCCAGGGGTGATCAAATAACACCAAATGAAAGTTTTTATAAACATGCTTACGCAGGTATCACATTAATATTACTATTGTACTTTTATGGTAACAAGGGGCGTAACATAGGCAGGCTAATTCTAATCAGGACTCGAAAGAATGCAAACATGTAATGAAAACATTATTAGTGCCGTGTGCACACTGAGTGCGGTGTACAATACATACAAAATAGAATGCAACAATATACAGAACTTACAAATTTCCTTTACAAATGATAATGGTAAGCAGGACAAATAGAGAGGAAACACCAGACAGCAATAAAAACTGACAGGGGTTCTAATTTCTCTCCACTCTATCCAAAATCTTAAATAAAAAAGTTTTGCCTTCAGTTATACTTGAAGTCCCCAAGTGATATACAAGTCAGTGGAATCAACCTTTTAACAATGGGAGAAAACAAGTTTTGTATCCACTGTGCGAGTGAAATAGTGCATATTTGCTCTGCATTATTTTGTTTTTACCTATCTACAGTAGTGGTGCACCAAATGGAAATTTTGGTGCCGAAACAGAAACCGAAAATGAAGGATGCGCTAGGCCGAAAACCGAAACTGATACCGAAAATTACAGTTTTTAAAAAATATTTATATTTTTATATATAATTGTATTATATTTGACTGTTTAATTCATATCAACAGTTTAAATTAATATGAATTTATTGTAGGCCATTATTGGCACATTTAGTTCAAGAAAAGCTCAAGAAAAATGCAGTCTCTAACCATCTCTTGTATCATGTCTGCAATCTCTTACTTAACCACTTCAATACTGGGCACTTAAACCCCCTTCCTTCCCAGACCAATTTTCAGCTTTTAGCGCTGTTGCAGTGTTAATGACAATTGCGCGGTCATGCGACACTGTACCCATATGAAATTTTTATCATTTTTTTCACACAAATAGAGCTTTCTTTTGGTGGTATTTAATAACCCCTGGGTTTTTTATTTTTTGCGCTATAAATTAAAAAAAGACTGAAAATTTTCAAAAATAATGCATTTTTCTTCGTTTCTGTTATAAAATTTTGCAAGTAAGTAATTTCTCTTCATAAATTTTGACCAAAAATGATACTGCTACATTTCTTTGGTAAAAATAACCCAAATCAAAGTTTATTTGGTGTTGGCGGACAGACAGATGTTTTAGGGACTGTGACAGATGTGACGGGGACAGACAGATGTTTTGTGTATGGTGACAGATGTGACGGGGACAGACAGATGTTTGGGGACTGTGACAGATGTGACGGGGACATACAGATGTGATTGGACACAGCCGTCACATGATCGGGAAGGCCAGTCACTGTGCCCATATCCCGATCTCTGCTCAGCTGGATCCTGTGATCATAATGATCATACACGTCCTGTCAGAACGGGGAAGCTCCCACCCAGCCGTATATGTACAGTGGCCGGGTGGGAAGTGGTTAAACACACTGCTAATAGTATTAGGAAAATTTCCATTTGGTGCACTTCTAGCAGGCATGATACAAGAGATGGTCAGAGACTGCAGACATGATACAGGGGATGGTCAGAGACTGCAGACATGATACAGGAGACTGTCAGAGACTGCAGACATAGTACAGGAGATGGTCAGAGACTGCATACATAGTACAGGAGATGCTCAGAGACTGCAGACATAGTACAGGAGATGGTCAGAGACTGCAGACATAGTACAGGTGATGGTCAGAGACTGCAGACATAGTACAGGAGATGGTCAGAGACTGCAGGCATAGAACAGGAGATGGTCAGAGATTGCAGTCATGGTACAGAAGATGGTCAGAGACTGCAGACATGATACAAGAGATCAGCCTCACCAGTGCCTGTAGATGCAGCCTGCATGTGCCCATAAGATGCAGCCTGCACATGCCCATTAGATGCAGCCTGTCCGTGCCCATAAGATGCAGCCTGTCCGCGCCCATAAGATGCAGCATGTCTGTGCCCGCAAGATGCAGCCTGCATGTGCCCACAAGATGCAGCCTGCATGTGCCCACAATATGCAGCCTGTCTGTGCCCATAAGATGCAGCCTGCATGTGCCCAGAAGATGCAGCCTGCATTTGCCCAGAAGATGCAGCCTGTCTGTGCCCGCAAGATGCAGCCTGTCTATGCCCGCAAGATGCAGCCTGCATGTGCCCACAAGATGCAGCCTGTCTGTGCCCACAAGATGCAGCCTGTCTGTGCCCATAAGATACAGCCTGCATGTGCCCACAAGATGCAGCCTGCATGTGCCCACAAGATGTAGCCTGTCTGTGCCCATAGGATACAGCCTGCATGTGCCACAAGATGCAACCTGCATGTGCCCTCAAGATGAAGCCTGAATGTGCCCACAAGATGCAGCCTCACCAGTGCATTCGGATGCAGCCTGCCTGTTCCTGGAACAGAGTGGCGATCTCCCTGTGTCACGGAGCTGGATTTGAATTGCCCGGGCCGCAGTAACAATGTTCCACCTCCTGCGATCACGTCACACTGATTCAATGTCCTGGCATTGGATCAGTGTGCAGTCTATTACAGGAGGCGGGACATTGTTACTGCGGCCCGGGCAATTCAGCTCCCTGACACAGGGAGATTGCCACTCGGCAAGGAGGGCAGGAAGGAGGGGAGGACAGGACCTTGAGCAGGATGGCAACCTGCAATGGGCGGCACCTGACGGCGTGGCCACCTCTACTGCTCATGTGCGATTATCTGCGCGACTATCTGCATTTTTTTTCTTTCGGCAACGTGCCGAAAACAACATTTTCGGTCAATATGTTTCGGTTGCCGAAATTTCGGTGCATCCCTAATTTACAGTAATTGTAGGTTTTTCTAAAATGAAGAACATTAGTTAAAACAGAACTTTAGAAAAGCAACTAAATGCACCAATGGAATTTGTTGAAACATTTCACCTGCCAAAGGTTTGTAATTTTGTTCATCTACTCTTGAGATTTGCTCATGTTCTGCATGTTCTCTTGTAATCTATGCCGACATAGCAGAACAAAGGTGCCTACAAAAAATGTACTACATTTCAAATTGTAAATCAATGACAACAAAGTACTGTATAAGGCTCGGTTCACATATATGCAAATTGGATGCGTGCTTTTTTAACCACATCTAATTCGCATTAAATGTGAATCGTACCACTTTCAATAGAGCCAGTTCACACATGTGTGGGGCAGCCGCGGTGCGGTTTTAAAAAGGATCCTGTGCGATTTTGGGTTCGATTCAGGTGCAATTTCAGGTAACCAGTGAACGGCACTGGACTGCCTCACTGAAACCATGGCCGCATATGTGTGAACCGAATCTAAGTGTTGTTACTCCCATGTTTTAGTTTAATCATAATTTGGTTTAACCAATAATGAGTGATACAATTTGGTTGGCCCATTAGTAGTTCCTGATTTATTCAGGAAAATAAAGTAAGAAAAACTTACTGTATACTGTTAAACTCAAGCTTGTAAAAGATGGATAGATAAAATGTATTTATTGTAAGATATTTGATAAGTAGTGTAGTAGAGTACCCATTTTGGTCAAATGCACCACCCGGCCCCGTTAACTTATTTTGCCACAATACTCCCTGGGTTCCTGGGGACACCCAGGGAAGACAGGTTTCTCGGCTTCCCTTCCTCAGCAGCTCAGAGAGATCACACATCATGAGACAGAGATAGCTGGGCTAGTGTTCTGCAGCCAGATGAGAGGCCTTCCACTGTCAGAACTGGTTTGCGGGCAGCCAAGCAGATGCCTAATAGCTTCTCTGGAAAACCCAGCCACTGTGGGAAGCACTTCCCAGAGTTCTACTCGAATACTCCAATTGTGGTGGAGTGGTCCCCCATATCCTGGGGCCTTGGGTCCCTCAAGCAATTTGCCTGTGTTACCAGAGCTACCCTGGACTTCGCTAACCTTGCTGGAGTAGTGATTTTCACCTTAACTCTTTGTTGTTTTGGAGTGTTTGGAAGACCGCACATCTGCACCTTTGTAAAAGCCTTTGTGGCAAATAAGAGTCAAAGTGATTGTAAAGCTCCAATGTTTTTTTTAAATAACAAACATGTTAAACTTACTGATCTTCCTCTTCTCGGGTTCCCAGTTGGTGTTCCTGGCTCCCTCCCCTGCTGAGTGCCCGCAAAAGCAAGCCGCTTGCTATGGTGGCACTCGTGCGGGCTCACTCCCAAGCTAGTTTTGTTCTGTGTGTCCATAGACAAACAAGGCATGACTCGGCCCCGCCCCCCACTTTCTCACTGGCTGTGATTGACAGCAGAGGGAGCCAATGGCTCCTGTTGCTGTCTCTGGACCTATGAGGAGGGAGAGAGCTGTGGCTCTCGTGCATAGTGCTGGATTGAGATCAGGCTCAGCTAAGTATAAGGGGATGTTGGGGTGAGCTGCATTCTGTTTTTTTACCTTAATGCATAGAATGCATTAAGATAAAAAAACCTTCAGCCTTTCGAACCCCTTGAATGTTGATAAATGTAAAGTTATGCATTCTGCGGCCAAAACCATACATTCATCACACATTCTATGTAGGAGGAGAACAGCCGGGAGAGTAAGTGGTTGAGAAGGATCTGGTTGTTCTGGTAGATCATTGACTTAAAGCTTTACTATGGGTCAGGGCTGGGCTCAGCTCTCCATTCTCAGAGCAAGGTGCTCAGCCGAGGGTTAATTGCCAGTCTCAGCTTCTACTCTGTCTCACCCGATGACCATATCCTGCCTTGTTAAGCCAGCTCTGCTGCTATATAAATTACCTGGATCAGATCGCAGATGCCTTCGCCTTGGTCAACATCTCTGGAGAAATCTATGCTGTGTTTTCCTGTGAAAGACTTTGCCTCTTTGACGTTCCCTTCTGGTTCCTAGATTCAAGACCCTGCTCGGCTGACTCCCCTCCTGGCTCCTGACCCTGCATGCTGTTTGTTTGACCTTGCTGATCTCTGGACTCCTGTTTCACTGGCTTGTTCTGACTATCCGCTCTGGTTACGGAACCCTTGCTGTAATGGCCAGTTATAGGTGGTGGACAGTGACCTTGTTTTGTATTGTAACTTTGGGCGCACACCAGGTGCACACCAGCCATTAGCTGGGTGTCTGGTCCTGTACCTTTTAGGAGGGATGGGCTCCTCCAGTCACCTGTCCTCCATCTATCCATTAAATTGCATGTGCTTCCATTGTGAAGCCTCATATATAGAGTTAGGTCTGCAGTATACAGGGAGCCTTGACGGGGCCTGCAGCTTAAGCATGCACTTGCAAATGTGTGTAACCAATCCCCTGCCTTTCAAACGCTACTGTTAGACAGGTGAATTTGTTTGGTGACAGACTGGTCGGTAAGTTGAGCATTGGAATTCTTTGTTGTTTGTGTGTAGATGCCCCTCAATAGCTCCTTGCTGTAGTGGCCAGTTATAGGTGGTGGACAGTGACCTTGTTTTGTATTGTAACTTTGGGCGCACACCAGGTGCACACCAGCCATTAGGCCACGGCTGGGTGTCTGGTCCTGTTCCTTTTAGGAGGGATGGGCTCCTCCAGTCACCTGTCCTCCATCTATCCATTAAATTGCATGTGCTTCCATTGTGAAGCCTCATATATAGAGTTAGGTCTGCAGTATACAGGGACAGGTGAATTTGTTTGGTGACAGACTGGTCGGTAAGTTGAGCATTGGAATTCTTTGTTGTTTGTGTGTAGATGCTCCTCCATAGCTCCTTGCTGTAGTGGCCAGTTATAAGTGGTGGACAGTGACCTTGTTTTGTATTGTAACTTTGGGCGCACACCAGGTGCACACCAGCCATTAGGCCACGGCTGGGTGTCTGGTCCTGTACCTTTTAGGAGGGATGGGCTCCTCCAGTCACCTGTCCTCCATCTATCCATTAAATTGCATGTGCTTCCATTGTGAAGCCTCATATATAGAGTTAGGTCTGCAGTATACAGGGAGCCTTGACGGGGCCTGCAGCTTACGCATGCACTTGCAAATGTGTGTAACCAATCCCCTGCCTTTCAAACGCTACTGTTAGACAGGTGAATTTGTTTGGTG
>BLSH010152934.1:531596-544718 GCA_018402905.1 Glandirana rugosa
GGGAGTGGACACTATTACCGACGTTAAACGGGGGTGGACTGCAGCCAATAACACAGATGGGGGTATATTGCAGCCAATATAACAGATGGGTGTAAATTGCAGCCAGTATCACAGGTGGGGGCAAATTGCAGCCATTATCACAGGTGAGGGCAAATTGCAGCCAATATCACAAGTGGGGGTAAATTGCGGCCAATAACACAGGTGGGGGTACATTGCAGCCAATAACACAGATGGGGGTAAATTGCAGCCAATATCACAGGTGGGGTACATTGCAGCCAGTATCACAGGTGGGGTACTTTGCAGCCAATATCACAGGTGAGGTACTTTGCAGCCAATTTCACAGGTGGGGTACATTGCAGCCAATATCACAAGTGGGGTAAATTGCCCCAATATCACAGGTGGGGTACTTTGCAGCCCCCCCCCAGAAGTCGGGACAACTCCCGCACTTACCCCATCTAATAGGCAGGCATGAGTGTGCAGAGATCGGCTTGCTGAAAGCGGGCTGTCAGTGTGCAGAGCTGCGCTTGCGGTGAGCGGGCTGGAGCCTGGAGTGCATGGTCTGTGGCGTGGGAGTTGGCGGGGACTCAAACCCGGCGGAGTGCTGCACGTCCGCCACAGTCCCGCCCACAGCATCCAATCGAAGTCAGTCACTAGCTCAGGCAGCCAATTAGACTATGTGTGTGCGCCTGTTCAGTGCACACACATAGTCTTTAATGACTGGCCAATCGGCTCACTACTTGCTGTCAGCAGACAGCAAGGAGCTGAGAAAAAAAAAAGAAAAAAGAAAAGTCAATATACCGGCGCCTCCTGTAGAGGGCCGGCTGACTTTTTTTTTTTCTTGTCAGAGGCGGGTAGGCGGTGCCCAAGCGCCCCTTACTGACCAGTTGCCACTGGTAAGAATAATTTCAAAAGTATATTCTTTAATTGTCTATTGGTATCAATTTGTAGAATGCAAAGTGAGCGAACAGAAGAAAAATCTAAATCAAATCAATATTTCGTGTGGCTACCCTTTGGCTTCAAACCAGCATCACTTCTTACACTTGCACACTTTGTACACTTGCACAAAGTCATGGATTTTGTAGGAATACAGTCAGGTGTATGATTAACCAATTATGCCAAGCAAGTGCTAAGGAAAATACATTTCATGTTGGCTGAAACACAGTCATTAACTGACACAGGAGGCTTAAAACAGTCAAACTCTGCTACTAAAGTGAGGTTATGGAAAACAGTTTCATGCAACAGGTCATACAACAAAGATGTGCACGGTGGAAAAATTAGTTTTGGATTTGTTGGTTAACTTAATCATTTTGTTTATGTTAGTTATGTTCGTCATGTTAGAATGATTCCTTTTCAAAATTTGTTTCATATACTCAGATTAATTTAATTTATTTGTATTTTTCAAATCGATTAGAAATTCAAATTTCATTCTATTCGCTTCTATTTTTTTCTATTCTATTCATTTTTTCTATTCTTTTGTATTCTATTCTATTCTTTTAATTTATATTCTGTTTTATTCTATTATTTTATTTTCTATTATATTCCTATATTTTCTATTCTATTCTATTCTGCTTTGTTCAAAATGATTCTATTATTTTATATTTTTTTATTTTATTCTAGTCTATTCTGTTTTATTCTATTATTTTCTATTTTATTCATTTATATTCTATTCTATTATGGTATATTCTTTTATATTCTATAAATCATCCTAAGTAGAAATCATCATCTTATTTTTTTATTTTTTTTATACCTTACTGTATTTATTGCTTACTGTAATATATTTCCATTTCAAATTCAAATTCATTTTTGAAAACTTCATTTTCAAAATCATTTTTGAATTAAAATTAATTTTGGACTTTAAATTTAAATTAATTTTCGAATTCAAATAATTTGTTTTTCTTAATTTTTTTTTGATTCATTGACATTCAGATACATCAGAATCTCCAAATAACGAAAATCTCATCTGAATTTAGATATGTAACAAAATTAATCGCACATGTCTAGCACACCATGGCAAGACTGAACACAGCAAAAGTCACAGGTCATACGCCATACAGATGCGTACGATGGAAAAATTAGTTTTGAATTTGTTCATTTCGTTTTGTAATATTCCTTATGTTAGAATGATTTATTTACAGAATTGGTTTTGTATACTCATATTCATTTAATTTATTTGTTGCTTTCAAATTGGTTAGAAACACAAATTTCGGGAGAGGGCTATATACATTTTATTCTATTCTATTTTTTCTATTCTATTCTTTTATTTTCTATTCTATTCTATTTTTTCTTTTCTGTTATATTTTGTTTTATTTTATTCCTTTATTTACTATTCTAGTTTATTCTGTTTTATTGTATTATTTTATTTATTTTATTCTATTCTTTTCTATTCTATTTTATTCTTTTATATTCTATTCTATTCTATAAAGCATCCTAAGTAGGAATCATGATCTTATTTTATTTATTACCTTACTGTATTTATTGCAATATATTTCCATTTTGAATTCAAATTCATTTTCAAATTCAAATTCATCATGGACTTCAAATTAAAATTCATTTTCAAATTAGAATAATTTGTTTGTTTAATGTATTTCGTATTCATTGAATTTCAGATACATCTGAATTGCCGAATAACAAAAATCTCATCTGAATTCCGATTCGTAACAAAATGAATTGCACATGTCTAACACACCATGGCAAGACTAAACACAGTCTGCATCAGGGTCTCTCCCAGGCACATATTTTAAAGCAGACTGGGTTTCAAGATGAGCTGTTCAAGCTTATTTGAAGAAGCACAAAAAACGCACAAGGTTGAGGACCATAGACTTAGTGGTTGGCCAAGGAAACTTAATGCAGCAGATGAAAGATGCAACATCATGTCAGCACAGTACTAGTGGAAAGCAGTGGGACCCAGGTACACCCATCTACTATCTGGAGAAGTCTGGCCATAAGTAGTCTTCATGGAAGATTCGCAGCTTAAACATCAGTCCTCTGATGTAGAAACAAGGCTAAGTGACTCAACTATGCAGAAAAACATAGGAACTGGGGTGCAGAAAATGGCAGCAGGTGCTCTGGGCTGATGAGTCAAATTTTTAATTATTTGGCTGTAGTAGGAGGCTGATTATTCGCCGAAGGGCTGGAGGTTGTTACAATAATGAATGTCTGCAGGAAACAGTGAAGCATAGTGGAGGTTCCTTGCAAGTTTGAGGCTGTATTTCTGCAAATGGAGTTGGGAATTTGGTCAGGATCAATGGTGTGCTTAATGCTGAGAAATACAGGCAGATATTTTTCCATCATGCCGTACCATCAGGGAGGCGTGTAATTGGCCCCAAATTTATTTTACAGCAGAACAACGACCCTAAGCATAGAGCCAATGTCATTAAGAACTATCTTTAGAGAAGAACAAGGAGTCTTGGAAGTGATGGTTTTGCTCCCACTGAGCCCTGATCTCAACATCATTGAGTCTGTCTGGGATTACATGAAAAGACAGAAGGATTTGAAGTAGCCTACATCCACCAAAGATGTGCAAGTATACCTAGAAGAATGTATTCTGTTTTGAAGGCAAAGGGTGATCACACAAAATTTTGATTTGATTTGGATTTCTCTTCTGTTCGTTTGCTTTCTATTTTGTTAATTTATAAAGTTACCTGTTTTATTTTTGCCTTAACTGTAGGTATAGTAAATATCTCCTAAACATGCACCGTTTAGGAGATATTAACTTTAGTAGCAGCCGGTGCCATCACTGGTGCATCTATCTGACATTCATCCAACCCCCACCTGGCTTCATTTTTCCAGGCTCTTTCTCATCAATATTGCCATTTGAATGCTTGTTCCAAAACTTTTAAATCTTCAGTTTCTGGGGAGCAGTTTTCTATAAAGCATTATATCAATTGTAACACAACTTTATGTGATCTATGTGGTAGAATGCAAAACGTGTTGTTTCCAATATGTAGACTGCCCAATGCGTCCCCTAAAGAGTAGAATTTCTGTATATTTCTGTGATTCACTGAATCCCAAAGCCAAAGCAATCTCAAATGTATCAAAACATTTTAAAGAACAGCACTTGGGAGATATGAGGGGTTTGGATTTTATGGGATAGAACATATACCTTATGTTGTAAAAGGAGGAGATCGTCATTGGAGACTACTAGCCAGAGAGGCCTGGTGGATATTTAGATTACAGACCAGGGTTCCACAAGGCCTTAACCATAGGTGGGACCAGGATCTACATCTGAAGTAGTCCACCTCTATCTCTCAGATACAGATTTGTTTCTTTCTAATGACTGCCATTTGTATTCCCAATTATTTCATATTTTAAAAATGTTTTATTCATATTATATTTCTTTTGTTCATTATTTATAGTTTATATATGTGTATGGCAATTGACATTGATACATTTTCATTCATTAGATGAGAGAGGATAGTACAGCTGGAAAACCATTGAAGGATTAATTTACCTGATCTGAAGACTGCCCTGCCCTCTCCTCCTTCTTGCACCTGTGGATTTTAGTATTTAAAACCAGCTTTCATGTTGTTATTTTATTATGAGTAAGGCCTATGTGAGAGGCTGAAACGCATAATTTATTACAGATATTGATTCCTTTTTATGGATGGATCTAATGAAATTGCATATGTTTTATATTTGAGACATTGTGGTGCTGGATTTTTTTTTTTGATTGGACAATTGAATGCCTGAATACTTGGGCTATCCAAGCACGAGTCTCTATCTCATCCTGTTCATTATTGAGGGATATTTGGGGTAGCAGCACGATTTCTGGAGATGTATAGTCTTGGACAGTGGCAGTCCATGCATTGAGGGCACACAGGCGCTGCCCCCCCCTATCCGTGCGCCCGGCCCCTTTCAGGACACCGGATGCATGGATTCCTATGTTGGGGGTGTTTTTCTTGAAGCACCTTATTAGAGCTTGAGGCTCTAATAGGCTTCAAAAAAGGGTGGGCTCAGGGCGCAGAGAGTGCGCCCCGACACCACCCAATTGTGTGACCATAGCAAATTAATTTTCACTATTTTCACACTAAAGTTCCTCCCTGCCAATCAGGAGACCGGTTAGTGAGACCTGTTTCCCGATTGGCCAAAGCGACAGGTGATCCTATTGGATGCCTAGCGCTTTGGTGGAAGAGGAGACAAAGAGCGGAGGAAGCATGAGGAGCGGGCACCTCTGCCACCGCTGTTGCCTGCTGCTTGCACTGGAGGAGACACAGGAGGAGAGGACACACAGCCCGGTAAGTGCCAGATCTCCTGCGGGGGAGTGTACTGTTCAGTGCTATATACCCTATCTGTGATGCTGACCTATATACCCTATATGTAATACTGGGCTATATACTTGAAATAAAAATTAGGTGGTTATGGTTTCCCCAAATATATTTATAATTATATATTAATTGTCTATTGCTATAATTCATTAACCTACTAAAACTCTGATAACAGTAATGATAATAATACTATAATAAGGTTAGCTTACATATATATATATATATATATATAAATTATCAATCACTCTGCTTTAATAAAGCAAGGATTACATTTATTATAATGAAAATAGAGATTATAACATCAAAACACTATAAGAAAATATCATAGAGCCTATAACATAAATGATATAAGGTGATACTTAAGCTGTCCTCAAAATGTTGTTCTGGCTGGCCTGATGGATCCAAGAGGGAAGAGAAGAGAGAATCTCCCAGCACGAAATGCAGGCTTTTAAACCCATTCATGCATCATCCACACGTCCGGCGCCAGCCTACTTCTGCATTCTGTCCAATGGTAGCAGACTTCCTTTCCTTGCATCTGTCTCTAGGACGCAGGCCTGGGTTGTCCACTAGAGGCAGTATATGTCCATGTATCACTCATATCTGACCCCATTATCTTGCAGGGCCAGATGTTCTTTTTGATGTCAGGTAATCGGGAAATGTTAATTTGCACCTCCCCAGGAGATCTCATCTGGCTTTCTCTACCCCTACACCTCACCGCAGGAGGTGTATGGATACTTCCTGGTAGGATATGGCTCTTCATTCATGACTTCTTATTACCAACACCCCACTGGGTCAACTTGTGAATTCCAACTATGCCAGGTGGCTTTCTTTACCATGCAGTGATTATGCCCCTTGTAAACTCCAACTCCGGCCTGCCATTTCGAGTAGTCAGTGACACTCCAGAACTATGATATTAAACCATGTTGCCATCCAACAATACCCTATCTGTACTGTTGACCTATATACCCTATCTGTAATGCTGGGCTATATACCCTATCTGTAATGCTGACCTATATACCCTATCTGTAATGCTGACCTATATACCCTATCTGTAATGCTGACCTATATACCCTATCTGTAATGCTGACCTATATACCCTGATCTGTGAGGCTGAGCTGTATACTCCTGACACTATGGGTGGACAAGTTCAATACAGGGGGGAGGAGTAGGTAGATTCTATAAGGGGTGGGGCTTATGAGAAGTCTCCTCCACCCACTATGGCTAAGCCAATGAATCAGGCAAGAGACCACCCAAAATATGCATATGGCCCTGTACACCCCCCTCCTACACAAAGGAGAGTCTCATATAGATCCCCCAAAAGAAATCAGAGACCAACGCCATATAAGCCTCGACCATCCGGCCCACACCCCAAAGGTCCCCCATATAAATCACCTAACAGAAAACCTAGCTATCAACAACCGAATGAGTGGAAGCATGACCAGAATCATGGTTATTATAATTCACCAAGGAGGGGATGGGATAATAGTTATTCCTCAAATTATCCTTAAATTATCTGATACCTACTGACAATAGATTCCACCCTCTTAGGGATGATGAAGGCTACTATGGAGAAAGAGAATATCATGAAGAGGCCGATCTTTATGGGAGTTTTCTAACACCTAAAAGGACCCCAAGAAGGGAAAGAGCAAACTGGTACTCTCCCCCACAACAAGGCAATAGTGGAAGTTGCAATAGATATTCCCAACAAGGATCATGGGATAATCATAGAAATCCCCAACATTGGGGTTTTCCCAGACCCCAACAAGACGCACAAAAACCTATAGAAAGAAGAGAGGAGTCAGAGGAGGAGGAGGAGATCAAAGAAACAAAAGGAAAAGAGAGTAGGAGGAGAGGGAATTTACAATTTAAGCCAGGTTACCCTTACTCCTGCAGAGATCTCAATTCTTGACAAATGGTTAAAATTTGCACCCCCAAAAAAATGAAATAAGTTCCAAACGTACATGGACATTCATAAATATACACGGAAACTTAACGTGAAATGCTATATTATGTCCAATCCCATTAATACCAATAGAATGTATTCTAGTGATACAACACTTGCAATTAGCTAATGCCTCCCTTTTCAATCCACCTGGAGGATTACCTCCCTCTTTAAAAGTGTTTGGGGATGTTATGCTTAGGGATCTGGAACAAATAAAGATTCAGAATGATAAAATGAATAAAACTTTGCAAGATGGCTTAGATCAATTATGCCAAAAGAAAGACATTGTAATTCACCCCGCGGACAAAGGGGGGGTATCGTGATTTTGAATAAGATAGACTATCTTCAGGAGCTAGAAAAAATTGTTGGAGATAGGGATACCTATGCCCCCCTTCCATCAGATCTAGATCTTTTCATAAAAGAGATCTAGAGAAGATTGTGGATAGAGGATATAGTTGGGGTATACTAAATAAAAAGAAAATGTTCCTAGTACCTTCAGCTTCATGAATCCCAATAATCTACTATCTTCCTAAGATACATAAAGACCCAGTCCACCCCCCAGGTCATCCCATTATAATTGGGATCGACTCAATTATCTCATGTGTAGAAAAATATATAGATGGGTTCCTTCAACCACTTGTGAAATTACTGCCAGCCTATATTAAAGATAGCAGACCTGTGATTAACCTTCTGAAAGACTGCCCCTACAGAGAAGGGTGTTGGCTAGTCCCAGTTACGTCCCTATATATTATTATCCTCCATCATTGGGGAATCTCTTCGGTGGAACATTTTCTCAATAGGGACTCCTTCTTGCCGGTCAAACAGAGATTTTGTTATGGAGCTATTAGAGTATGCTACCGCACACAATTTTTTCTGGTTTGATGGAAAATTCTATGTGCAGAATAGAGGTGTGGCCATGGGGGCCAAGTTTGCCCCCAGCCTGGCCAATCTCTTTATGGGTAAGTGGGAGAAGGACGTCGTCTATGCCTACGACTGACCTCAGTTGGTCATGTGGGCCCCAGGTATATCGACGACGTCCTCCTCCAATGGGAAGGTTCCCTGGAATCCCTACAAAACTTTATGACAGAACTAAATAACAATGGTAGAGGGATCAAATTTAAGTATGAAGCTAGTTTGGAAACAGTTAATTTTTTGGACCTTAAAGTGTGGGTAGAGGATGGACAACTTCTAACGTCCACATACTTTAAGGCTATGGACAAAAATTCCTTCATTCCTAAAGACAGCTGCCACCATCAAGCTTGCCTTGACTCAGTGCCTAAGAGTCAATACATGCGACTGAGATGCAATTGCAGCAGAATGGAAGAGTTTCAAAGCCAAGCCAGAGTATTAATTTCCAGACTTATAAAGGCTATCAGACTGAAACACTGAACCACACCTTATCTGAGGTTCAGGAACTAAATAGAGAAGAACTTCTGATAGAAAGACTCAAAATTCCAAATGAAGGGAACAATAACATCTTTGGACCTTTTGGCATATATTGAAAAAATGATCTGATTATAGGTTCTACCCATCCTGATAATTGTTGTGTTGTATTTAGAGAAGTCCCCTCACTTAAGGACATTATAGCCCCCAGTGTGTGTAACCCACTGACTAACAAAAAAGCCTTTTTTCAAAATCTAACAGGCTTTCATAAATGTAAAAGATGTGCAGTCTGTCAGATCAATGTAGTGAAAGAAAGTAAAACTAATAACTTTTCTTCTAATAGTACGGCCCAAAATATCATAATTAGACCCTTTATTACATGTAATACGTCCAATGTCGTTTACATTATTACCTGCCGATGCAAGCTTCAATATATCGGTAGGACAATCAGACCTCTGCAGGTTAGATTAAAGGAACATATTGGAAACATCAAAAGAGGCTTCAAAAATCACCCCCTTTCTAGACACTATCGGTAGGGGCATAATAAAAATCCCAGGGGTACCTCCTTTTTAGAGATTGATGTCCTGAAACTACACTGGAGAGGGGGGTCAGGTGCTTGAGACCAATGGGCCTCAATGCAGATTTTGAAATCAATGTCTTTATAGACTACTCATGAAGGATAAATTGCAGGTGTTTGGTGCTGAGTTATTTGCGATGGCTGTTGAGATATAATACAACTTCTTAACTTTTATTAGAAGGCCCTATAACGATGTCTGCAGAGGAGAATATAAGTATGGACTCTGCATGACTTTTTGCAAGAGAGATCTGCTTTTATAAATGACATTCAATAAGGTTTTCCAAATTAGGGATTTTTTTGGGTCAAGGTGTCACCTCTAAATAATTGACATCTTGGCTTAATTCAGCTCCTAATAAAGTAATTTCTGTGTAGGGATATATACAGTCAGGTCCATAAATATTGGGACATCAACACAATTCTAATCTTCTTGGCTCTATACACCACCACAATGGATTTGAAATGAAACAAACAAGATGTGCTTTAACTGCAGACTTTCAGCTTTAATTTGAGGGTATTTACATCCAAATCAGGTGAATGGTGTAGGAATTACAACGGTTTGTATATGTGCCTCACACTTTTTAAGGGACCAAAAGTAATGGGACAGATTAACAATCTAACACCGTTCACCTGATTTGGATGTAAATACCCTCAAATTAAAGCTGAATGCCTGCAGTTAAAGCACATCTTGTTTGTTTCATTTCAAATCCATTGTGGTGGTGTATAGAGCCAAAAAGATTAGAATTGTGTCGATGTCCCAATATTTATAGACCTGACTGTATATCTTCATCAACAATAGGATTCATCTGTTCCCATACATCTAGGGTCTTAAAGATAAGGCTTGTCCTTTGTTTGGTATGGTTGCAGGGGTTTCGACCTTCAACCACCAGAGGGATCTGTAACATTTTTTTGTAAATGAGAATATGAATATGAACTTTGTATAACATCTTGCAATATAGAGCCGCTTTGACAAAAGGTGCATGAATGCTCATGCTGTTTTAATAACAATGTTGTTGTTTATCGGCTGACATCTGGGCTGAATCCAGCTTTAATAAGGTTAATATGTGGAATGTTATTAATAGGACGTAATTGTCCCTTTTTATTGTAAGATGAGGTTTGGTTCCGTTTACTATGGCTGCAGGCTGAAAGCGAGGCTTGATCCTCAAATACAGGGATAAAAGAGTGGTGAGCCAACGTGACCCAGAAAGACGTCACGTGTGACGAAACACGTAGGGCGTAGCTACGCGCTGACGCCACCACGCCCACGTGATCTCGAAAGGACGGGCTATACAGTTACTGAGTGTTTGCCGGCAAAGATTTCTTTTACATGCGATACTTTAACGGATGTTTTGGAGTACCTTTCTTATCTGTTTTAATTAAATATTGTTACAGAATTGCACTATTCTGGATCCCATTCTTTTTTATATACAAACATGCCTATGGGCCAGGATTGTAGGATATACACTTACTCCTGAGATTCCACATCTCCAGACAACTAGACGGATGAACTGTTCCTCTATACCTCGCAGAAGGTGATATGTGCCTGCCTATGACTTCACTAGAGATCAGTTGGTAAGAGTACCCTTTTTTCAATACTTGCACAAGAGGTGTAGCACGGTGTCTGGTGGTGGAACCTTGAGGAACATCTACAAATTGGATTTATACCTTGAATGTCTTTTTTCTTCTTTTTTCTTGGAACACTGCTTATTGCACGTCGTTTATTAATTAATTTCTATGAACCCTCACTGATGAACATTTTTTTATTCAGTTATTCTGGATTGACTTTGGATGCTTAAATATTGCTGTGATTTGTTTCATTTTATTTATGTTTTGAATCACTCACATACTAGGAAGTTCACGTTAGCGCAACACTTTTATGCTTATAGATTCTATAAGGGGTGGAGCTTATGAAAAGTGGTAAGGGTCAAAAGGAAGGGTGGGGTCTGGCGCCCCCACATCCTAAACCTTCACCAGCCGCCACTGGTTTTGGAAGTGATGGTTTGGCTCCCATGGAGCCCTGATCCCATCATCATAGAGTCTGTCTGAGATTACATAAAGAGACAGAAGAATTTAAAGTAGCCTACATCCACTGAAGATCTGTGGTTAGTTTGCCAGAGTGTTTGGAACAACCTACCTGCCGGGTTCCTTCAAAAACTGTTTGCAAGTATACCTAGAAGAATTTATTCTGTTTTGAAGGCAAAGGGTGGTCACACAAAATTTTGATTTGATTTGGATTTCTTTTCTGTTCATTTACTTTCAATTTTGTTAATTGATAAAAAATAAACTATTAAAGTGGTGTCAAAGTCGCTGTTTCATTTTTCCCTTACAGGTAAGCTTACCTGTAGGTACAGTAAATATCTCCTAAACATGCACCGTTTAGGAGATATTTACTTTAGTAGCAGCCGGTGACCTAACCGCTGCATGCACAGTGAAAAAAATTGCAACCAAAAAAGTATTTTTTTAAAATGTGAAATTGGCATGAGGATGTAAGCAACACTATGCTGGTAAAAGTCCCTGCATGGCATGTCTGCGCCCCATATGAATGGGCCCTACATGAGGCTCTAGGATGCATTTACTGTCTTTCTATGATCACCATTATCATCACACAGTACAGGTGCTTAGAGCCACCTGTGATAATCATGATGATAATGATGATGAATTTATACAGCAGCTAAGTGTGATCATTACCAATGGAGATGATCACATTTAGCTGTTGTATAATTCAATCAAGGGCAACACCCAGGACATGGTATAGGTGAAGCGGAGTCTTGGGGAGTCTTGGCTGTGACTGTACCTTTTAGAAGAAAATAAATTCCCTGCTGCCTTGATGGTTTCCACTTTCCTCACTCAGTACAGTGTGCTGTGACTGTCTGTGTATTCACACTGCACTGATGATGATGATCGCTGCCTCTAAATCCCCCTCAGCCCGAAACCCAGCCCGCCTTCTCCTCAGCACTTACTTACTGAAGGAGACAGGCAATGAAGAAGCTGCTGTGAGGGATATCACTCTGCTGGAACTTTATTGTCATTATTGACAAATGTGAGTAGACTGGTGTTAATTCGCCTGCACGCCGATTTAGGAAAAAGAATCCCTCCTTGAAACAGAGTCCTGGGCCCCTGTGAATGAACTGATGGGGCCCAGGCAATATGACTTAGACCACCCGTAAGGCGCGGGGAATGTGGGAAGCATAAACAAAGTGCCTGCAACTGCATCAAGAAGATTAGTGTCAGCGATAGGACGGTACAGGTGGCTCTCCTGCTCGGCAGGTGCCCGGGCCCCCCTTTTACACTGATGGAGCTCAGGCCTGGTACAGGAGGGCTGGCTGTACTGCCTTATCCGTGGCCCTGTCTACAGATGCCCCCTCATCTGCATAGGCAGTTTTTGATAAAGCTGAACTATCCCTTTAAACCAAGAACCCAGTCAGATTTGCGCATCCCTAATTGTAAGGCACCAATTCAGGGACTCTCAGTTGTGTTATAATATATGGTACCAGTTTTGTTAGGTATTGCACATTCATATATATATATATATATATATATATATATATAGCAATTGTCTGAACTAAGGCTGGATGGTTCATTTGGCCACCTGAGGGAGCATCCAGCCTCTCTTTTTTAAAAGCTTATCAGTTAGTGGATTATTTCTTAATTTTAACATCAAAGACATGTAACATTTCATCTTATTGATACGCATGTAAGTTGGATACTTTTTAAATTGGAAATATCAACAAGAGAAACAAATTACCTGAAAGTTGAAAAGAGAAATCCAAATGACTTCTTTTCTATAAATGTCATCTCTAATCAACAGGATTAAATTTAGATCTGTAACTTTTGGATGTCATCTATATTAACAAAATTATATTTGACAGCAATTATTAAAATCATGATTGCTTTAATTATTGCCTTGCTTTTCCTTCCCCGCTCTCCAATATTTGCATTTTCTCATAAGCCTGTGCCTT
>BLSH010152934.1:572305-591071 GCA_018402905.1 Glandirana rugosa
GAGCATGGATGGATGGATGGGTGGGTTGGTGAGGATGGATTGGGTGAGGATGGGTGGGTGGTGGGTGGCTGGGTGATGATCGCTGGGTGGGTGGTGGAAGGCTGGGTGATTAGTGTTGCCAACAGTCACTAGGCAGCGCTGTGGGCATTACACATCGCCCACAGCGCTGCAGCACCTCCTCTCTCCCCCCTCTCTCCTCTCACACTGCACCGATCGGTGCGGAGAGGAGAGAAAAGCTTGTTTACATGTGATCACGCCGTCATTTGACGGCACGATCACGTGGTGAAAGGCCGCTCACAGCGGCCATTCACCACGATCCGTGATCAGTCGGGTCCCCCGGACCCGACGGTCACGGATGTTCCCGTGTGCGCGCCCCAGGGGGCGCGCGGGAAGCGCGATTCTGGGAGGACGTCAATAGACGTCCTCCCAGAATTAAGCAACCGCTCTGTAGACGTCAATTGTCTATAGGGCGGTTGTTAACTGGTTAACATTAAACTACTGTCACTATATACCTTTTTGGTTGATCTGTATACCACGGTCACGTGATAAACTGCAGGGTTTGTCCAGTGCTGAGTTTTCAGGTAGGAGGAGATTTCCACTATAGCCTGTCTACACGCCCACATGTGTGATGTCAATATCATGTGACCTGGCTAGCTCTTAGAACAAGATAATCTTCTCTATAGCAATAGAGGCCAAACTGAGCATGTGCAGCAGGTCTACCCTCACTGTGTCTTATCTGGACTTGTCCAGAGTGACAGTGCAGAAGGCAGGATCTGTCCATACAGGATCAATGCAGAGGATTAACTCTTTAAGTTCCACAGTGAGTATAACAAGCATGCTATGCTGCACATACAGACAGATTTTACTGTTGTGGGTTTAGTAACTTTAAAGCTCTCCTTTAGACCCCTTCCACACTGAAGGCAGTTTTCAGGCATTTTAGCGCTAGAAATAGCACCTGTAAAGCACCTGAAAATTGCCTCCCATGCCTCCGGAGTGTGAAAGCCCTAGTGCTTTCACACTGGGGCGGTGCACTTGCAGGACGTTAAGAAAAGTCCTGTAAGCAGCATCTTTGGGGCAGTTTGGGAGCGCTATATACAGTGCTCCCAAACCGCCCCTGCCCATTGGAATGTATGAGCAGCGCTTCCGAGCCCCCCTTCTTGGGGGTTAAAAGCACCCTGCTAGCGGCCAAAAAGTGCCACTTAAATGGCGATAAAGCGCTGCTAAAACTAGCGGTGCTTTACCGCTAACGGACCCATGGCCCCAGTGTGAAAGGGCTCTTAAATGCCTAGAATGTCTTATCATGTTAATGTAAACCTAAAGGCAATGCAGAGGTTGCATTGTTTATGTCCTTCTGAGAATGCTATTTGCCAGGTTGTCATATCTTGTTAATTGGAGCTATAATATCAGAATGACATCCATGCAACCATTTTCAGGAGGTCAGCAATGGCAGCCTTTATATTATACTATTATTACAAATCTCCTTTACTCACATTACTACAGATGTGTCATGCATTTACTGGAAAGCATCCGAAAATAATAAAGCTCACGGCTCTATATTTAGTAATAAGGATAAAATATTAACACATAGGTAAATGCTAAAGATCTTAAAAAGGGAAAATACATAAGATGGTGCTGACCATTACAACCCGACAGCCTTTCACTTTGGGTAATGTATGAAGAATTCATAACCCTTGAAATCTGATATATGATTGCAGTATAAGTGCTTTAGTCCAAATGTTTGCCAGGTCACTGTCCATTTATCCATGAGCTAGAAAAAAATCTGAACAAGCCTGCAAGGAGAGGCACAGTTCAACTGCAGTGAAGCATCACATATATTCCCAAGTATTTTCATGCAGTGCCTCCTACTGGTTAAATATGACATGTACACCGTCTCAATATCTAATACATAAAATCTGTCCCTCTCAAGGAAGCATGTACGCTTTGAAGCAGTAAAATGGACCACTATTAATAACCTCTATGCAATGCAATATTCCCAGGTTATGTACAAAGCAAATACAGTATATAACTATATCAGCATGTTAACTATCTTCTTTTGAACTGCTTAAAAAGCTGTAATGAGAATTTAGGTGCAAGGTGCATTCTTATTGTTTTGCCCCTTTATAAGGATTTTCACTGGGCAGTTATTTTTTTTCTAATAAGTAGCTGAGTTCAGTTTGTTTTTTATGAAAGTTTATTTTCATGAATTTAATTGCAAACGTATAAACCTTGATTTCTAAATGAATAACATATAATGTTTCTCTGAAATCCTAGATGCAACAAATCACTTGCTTTCATTCTGGGTGACTAAACTATCTAAAACATAAGAAACATGCAAAGAATAAAATAAAAGACATCTGAAATGTGACAATCTGAAAAAATGTTCTAATGTCCAATCACTCACACCACGTCTCTCTCCATAAATCAAGGTTATCGTGTCATTCTTGCATTTTGTCAGTTTGGTTTCACATAAAGCACCAAGAGAAAATTCATGTAAAACGTTATCATATATACAGTAAATAACCCATCAACAATGTAATGAAAAATGTTCCTTGTATGTTTAGCAGGTTTTAAACTGGGCTAACAGTGCTGTTTTAATATACAAAATAAATTGGACCAGCGCTTCTATAATCCCCTAGCAAGCTCCTGTTGTTCATCAAAATGCACGAAATGCTTGAAATAATATTAGACTCTCACCGGACTATGTGACTCACGAGTAAGTGTTAGCTCATGCATTCCAAAGCAAATGTGTGTGGTGTCTTTAATCTTCTCAAGTGTTCCTCTTTAAGGCTCCGAGGTAGTGTTCCCAAAACAAAAATACTATATACTGTAGTATGTTCACATATACCATAAAATCAATATCTCTTCTGGTAATGTGCTCACCAGAGGCATAACTAGAACCTTCAGGGCCCCGGTGCAAGAAATTATGAAGGGCCCCCTGACCAGGGCCCTCCCTCTTCCCACTAAACCTGGGGCCCTTTACTCCCATCGCGGAACTCTTTATTACGGTCCTGCAGCAGGACCCTTTCACAAGTTCTGCAGCGGGTCCCCTTTCTTCCGTCTTTGGGCCTCCCCATGGTGGTGAAATGCCAGGGCAATTGCAACCTTTGCAATCCTGATAGTTCCCTCACTGGTGTCAGTAGTTTTTAATTTTTATTTTAATTGTATTATTTTTTTACCATTTTATTTTATTTATTTTACAATTTTATTTTTATTAATTTTTACAATTTTTTAGGAGCCCTGTTGTGGGGCTTTGATGAGATATCATGGGTCTAAACAAACCTCAGCCCTCAATCTCCATCTGTGTAACCTCAGCTGCACAGAATGAATGGACAGAAATAGTTGTGTACAGAACCTCCCATTCGTTCAGAATGTTTAGTAAAAACAGTTGACTATGCTTCAGTTATGAGTGAACCAATTGGTACCAATCACTGACTCTGTCCATTCAGAAAAGGAAGGAGCTGGTAAATGACAAATTTACTGACCTGTTCCCATCTCTCCATCATGACACATCTTCTACAGCAGCTGGCAGGAGAGAAGAGGGGGAAGACAGCAGCTCTCTGGGGGGGACCAGGGAAGCACACAGGGAACCTGGGAACAGTAAAAGACAAGTAAACTGCATAGGAGGGGCGGTGGGGGCAGCATATAGAAGAACCAATCTCCTGCATTAGGAGGAAAATGGGGGAGATTGGTTCCTCTAAATGCCGCCCCCACCATCCCTCCTATCCAGATGTACAAGGGAGGCACATGGGCCCCCTGGAGCATGGGGCCCGGTTGCAATTACAACCCCTGTAGCTACGCCCCTGGTGCTCACATCTATGTACCACTATTAAATGTGAATCATCTAGTGTTCATCACTCCTCAGATCCACAAGCCAAAATACCCTTAGCAAACTTTTCTTAGCATTCATCCATCCATCAATAAATCTCTTTTTTATCCTCTCAATCCAAACATGCTCCTAATTGCTTCAATCCTCATGAAATATCAATCACATAAAAAAATGAATAGTGTTTCACAAATGGACACATATATAAAACAAATGTGCTCACATATGCTAAAATGTGCAGGGCCGCTGATAGGAATGTGCAGGGCCGCTGATAGGAATCATGGGGCCCCGTACAGCCAACCTGATGGGGCCCCCTTCAGCTCCACCCTCAACTCTGCCCTTGGCCCCTCCCCTGGCTCCGCCTTGAAAAAATAATTGCATGTAAAAATCGGACAGCCTGCAAAATCCTGGTGTAGCCAGTGACAGAGTGGGCTAGCAGCAGGTGCACGCACGTGCATCCCTAATCCAGAACAGGCTAGATGATGTTCATGTATGTGGTCCAGCCTGTCCGTGCCGGCCTGGCACAGTAAATGTACTGAGGGCAGGCAGCAAGCAGTTAAGGGAAAAGATTGGGGGTGGGTTCGCATGACAGGTCTGATCAGGTCCGCTTGTCCATTTTTCAGGTGGACCTGATCTGACCCTCTATTCACTTATATAGAGATTGGATCTAAACGTACTTATGCCAATTTACACTCGCCTACCTCCAATCCAATCTGCTAAACAAAACAGAAAGGGATCCATTCCCCTTTGTCTAGCGGATTGGAGGGCAGTGGAGTGTAAATGGACCGTCAGTTTGTTTACACCAGCTGCCCTTAGAGCAGAGTGAGCTGTGTCTGTGTCCGCTCTACATAAGCTGAGTGGACACGGACCTGTCATCTGCCCACTCCACTCAGCGAGGGATCAGCGGAGAGATCTTCCACTGAACATGCGGTTTACACTCCGTCTGAAAGAAGCCTTTATAACAGACAGCATTATAATAACACACAGGCAGCAGGTGCTCTATCATGGATGGCTCTGTCACAGTGTGTCCTAGGACTTGGCTGTTGGGTGCCCTTGTTAACTTATTACTAATAAGTTAACAGATTCAGCACTTAACAGCCATGTCATGTGACACACTGTGATAGAAAACCTGCTGACCGCTGCCTGTGTATTATAGAAGGTGACATCATAATGTGCAGTGTATATCTTTCACACACTTACAGGGGTGCTGCAGCAGCCACAATGAATTCTGGCTTTCCCTCTCCTCCTGGACCCTGTCAGCTGCCTGCCACCATGGCCTCCCACCTCTCAGCCTCTCGATCTCCATCTCTCTGGGGCCGACTACTCCTGAGTGGAGGAAGATCACTCCGCCAGGGAAGGAAATGGGCAGCCGCGACAGGTGGCTGGGACATGTAGCACGGCGCTGAAATGCACTGCGCATGCGCCCGAAAATGAGAAAAAAGTTCCCCACTTCCACCAGCACATATCATAAGAGAAGGGCCCAAAAAATAGCAATAATACACCCCCCTGAGCTAGTAGAAGCGGCTTAGCAGGGGTTGTAATTTAGAAAGCCATTTCTTGTCATTCTGCACTGACTGTCTGTGAGGTTGCCCGGGACCCCCCTGCTGAGCTGAGGGCGCCGGGCCTGACCATGTGCACTCCGGTCTTTATGCATCAATACACATGCGAATATACTTTACCAGAGTCTATGAATCCACATGCCACCAGGCTTGCTCTCATTGTTAACAAACTCCTTCTACACTTCAGCTCAGTATCCTCAAAATGTGGTGTTCTCCTCATTAGAATGCAGAATGACCATGTAAAAAAACATAAACACCAATCATAGTGCAGCCGAACACAGCAAAAACCTTTTATTCCATGCCAAAATGCTCACAAGTATAGAGATGAACGAAAAACCAGAAACAAAGATGACAGATTGGGCACTTCTGGGTCCACCGTGACGTCACAAGACATCATTCTGACACGTATTGTCAACAGACTTTCTCAATAGATTATAGAAGTGATGGTCCTATTTGTATGCTATTATTCGCTTGGGGGAGTTTTTTACAGCAGCTGAGGGACTTTTTTAAATTTATTTGACTGTTTGGACATCTGAGGGCTGAGGACTAACTATAGTGCTATTTTAATGAAGTAATCATTCTGAGGTTATTTTATTTGTTCTCTTCCATTTTATTCTGCATTGTGTGCTATGGTATGTGTATATATGTCTGTGTGTGGATTTTTTTGGGGGGCTCTGTTTATTTTGTGTTGTATGTGTGTAGCAGAGTGTAATTATACCTGCCAAGCACAGATCCAGGTGCAGGCCCCTTTAACCTGATTTCCCACAACTCTCTGGGTTCTTGGTTATAAATTCCTCAGCCCCCTCTTCTCAGCATATCAGAGAGACCACACCTGTTGAGGCAGAGGTGGCTGGGTAAGTTATCTGCACTCAAGTCAGACTGGACCAGAGGCTTAAAGCATACAGCTCAGCGGCGGCTGGTGTATAAGGGGCGCTTGGTCGCTGCCCCCCCCCCCCTGCTGAGAAGGAAAAAAGAAAAGTCAGCCCGGCACCCCTGCAGGAGGCGCCGGTATATTGACTTCTTTTTTTTCCTCGGCTCCTTGCTGTCAGCTGACAGCAAATAGTGAGCTGATTGGCCAGTCATTAAAGTCTATGTGTATGCGCTGAATAGGCGCACACACATAGTCTGATTGGCTGCCCCCTGAGCCATCAGAGCCAATGAATCTCTGTCATTGGATGCTGAGGGTGGGGGCGGGACTATGGTGGAAATGCTGGCTGCGTGATTACTCAGCAGACTGTCCACGAGGAGAAGAGGACAGTCCTCTGCCAGCTGTCTGCACACTGTCAGCATGAGCATGCTCTCCGCAAGCGCTGCCTCTGCATACTTTCAGCCCGCTCTCCACATGCCAATCTCTGCAACACTGCCAGCCTGCCTATTAGATGGGGTAAGTGTGGGACTTTTCCCCAACTTAGGGGGGGGCCTGGTGACTGTATACCCTATCTGGGACCCTGTATACTGCTATTTGGGACCCTATATATTGCTATCTGGGGCTCTGTATACTGCTATCTGGGACCCTGTACGCTGCTATCTGGGACCTTGTATACTGCTATCTGGGACCCTGTATACTGCTATCTGGGACCTTGTATACTGCTATCTGGGACCCTGTATACTGCTATCTGGAACCTTGTATACTGCTATCTGGGACCCTGTATACTGCTATCTGGGACCTGATATACTGTTATCTGGAACCCTGTATACTGCTATCTGGGACCTTGTATAATGCTATCTGGGACCTTGTATACTGCGATCTGGGACCTTGTATACTGTTATCTGGGACCCTGTATACTGCTATCTGGCACTCTGTATACTGCTATCTGGGACTCTGTATACTGCTATCTGGGGCTCTGTATACTGCTATCTGGGGCTCTGTATACCCTATCTGGGACCCTGTATACTGCTATCTGGAACCCTATATGCTGCTATCTGGGGCTCTGTATACTATATCTGGGGCTCTGTAGACTGCTATCTGGGACCCTGTATACTGCTATCTGGGACCTTGTATACTGCTATCTGGGACCCTGTATACTGCTATCTGGGACCTTGTATACTGCTATCTGGGACCCTGTATACCAGTGGCGGCTGGTGTGTGAGGGGCGCTGGGGCGCCGCCTCCCGCCGGCTAAAGAAGAGGAAAAAAAAAGTCAGCCCCGCCCCCTGCAGGTGGCGCCGGTGCATTGACTTTTTTTTTTCAGCTCCTTTGCTGTCACATGACAGCCAAGTACTGAGCCTACTGGTCGGCCATTAAAAGCTATGAGGGTGCGCTGAACAGGCGCACCCTGCATAGCTTGATTGGCTGCCCTGAGCCTCCGCTCAGGGTGATTGGATGCGGTGACCGGGGGTGGGTCACTTTGGCAGCGGAGGTTACTTCCGCTCCCACAGAGACCATGACCGCCCAGGGACCGACGAGGGGGGACAGCCGCTCTCTGTGTGCCGAACTCTGCAGACTCAGCCTCTCTCCGCATGCCAAATCTCTGCAACAATCCTGCCTGCTGGATGGGGTAAGTGCGGGGGGGATCTCTGCAATGTACCCCACCTGTGTCCCTGGCTGCAAACTGCCCCACCTGTCTCCCTGGCTGCAAACTGCCCCACCTGTGTCCCTGCCTGCAAACTGCCCCACCTGTGTCCCTGCCTGCAAACTGCCCCACCTGTGTCACTGGCTGCAAACTGCCCCACCTGTGTCCCTGGCTGCAAACTGCCCCCACCTGTGTCACTGGCTGCAAACAGCCCCACCTGTGTCACTGGCTGCATAACTGCCCTACCTGTGTCACTGGCTGCATAACTGCCCCATCTGTGTCACTGGCTGCAAACTGCCCCCACCTGTGTCACTGGCTGCATAACTGCCCCACCTGTGTCACTGTATACTGTGTCCTGTGATGCTGAGCTGTATACTGTGCCCTGTGATGCAGACCTGTATACTGTGCCCTGTGATGCTGGGGCTGTATACTGTGTCCTGTGATGCTGAGCTGTATACTGTGCCCTGTGATGCAGACCTGTATACTGTGCCCTGTGATGCTGGAGCTGTATACTGTGTCCTGTGATGCTGATCTGTATACTGTGCCCTGTGATGCTGGAGCTGTGTACTGTGTCCTGTGATGCTGAGCTATATACTGTGTCCTGTGATGCTGGCCCTGTATACTGTGTCCTGTGATGCTGAGCTGTATACTGTGTCCTGTGATACTGAGCTGTATACTCTGTCCTGTGATGCTGAGCTGTATACTGTGTCCTGTGATGCTGAGCTGTATACTGTGTCCTGTGATGCTGAGCTGTATACTGTTTCCTGTGATGCTGGGGCTGTATACTGTGTCCTGTGATGCTGAGCTGTATACTCCTGACACAATATGTGGAATACAGGGGACGGAGTGGGTGGATAAGGTTCAAACGGGCAGTCTTTTCAATATGAAACCAAAATCAAGAACACTGGGACATGACCTCAAACTAACTGGGGGGAAGTTCAAAACTAATCTTAGAAAGTATTATTTTACTGAAAGGGTGGTTGATGATTGGAATAAACTACCAACAGAGGTTGTGAGGCAGTCAACAGTAAATGGCTTCAAACATGTTTGGGATAAACATAAATCCATAGCCAGACAACAAGGTTAATATAAAAAATAAATAAATAAATAAATAACTAAAAAGGGGCAGACTCGATGGACTACTCAGTCTTTTTCTGCCGTCACTTTTCTATCTTTCTATGTTTCTATTCTATAAGGGGTGGGGCTTATTAGAAGTAAGCGGGGTCAAAAGGAAGGGCGGGGCCTGGCGCCCCCCATCCAAAAACTTCAACAGCCGCCACTGATTACACCTATACACCTCCAAGGGCCAGAGCAAGTTTTACATTTCTATGTGCCTGTTTATTACGCAATACATTTATCATTATAATAATATATTCTGCTGTTGTAGTTTTTAAGACAAGCAAGGATTTCTTTTGGTGATATTGTCTTGCAAAAATGATTTTCGATTTTATGCTATCTATAGACAAACATTTGCCCTGTTGGGAATGACACTTAAATTATGGCCATTTTTTTTTTTTTGCTCAATTTTGCTGAAAAACCTAATAATCAAAATGAATAGAAAAACATTTGATTAACCTGTTGCAGACTGCCCCATGAACATTAACTGCGGGGTGGCGGCTGCTCTGCGCAGAATCACATACAGGTGAATCATATACACCGCTCCTTCACCTCCCCAAAAATCATGCATGCAGGAGTTTGATTTTCCTCCCACCCCGAGCCACCCCAGTGTGAAAGGACACACTGGGTTTAATGGGGAGACACTTTACAGGCGCTATTTTTAGCTAAATAGTGCCTATAAAGCGCCCCAGTGTGAAAGGGGCCTTAGGGCTGACTATGTAATAATAAGAATTAAATAGGTACACATTTTTATTTAAAAAAAAAAAATCCTGTCAGTTTGCAGTAACTTACATCATATGAAGGTTAAACCTCAGCCCTTTGATCTACTGATGAATGAAACAGAGTAAATGCAAAAGTAACAATGTTACATTATATCACACCTGAACAGTGTTTATAAACATTTCATCAGATGGTCTGTTTTTTTTTTTTGCAGCAGCTATTACACATGATATTTAGTTACAAAGCAACTCTCGGCTATCAAAATTGATGTATTAATTGTATACATAATGTGGAACATCCCCCGTTTTACAACCTATGCTGCCAAAAGCATGAACAGCTTTATACCAGTGTAACAATATACATCTTTACTTCTGTGAAAAATATATATGCATTAAACAAAATCATTAAATATCCCAAAATAAAATATTGAATCAGTGTGTGTGTGTGTGGGGGGGGGGGGGAGGTGGGGGGTGGATTTAGTTGAGTTCCTGCACCTATTCTCTGAGGAAAGAAGCCCTGGATACATTTATATAGCCTTACAGATACAACTGGCCCTTGAGGGCAACCATAATGCTGATTCGGCCCACAATGAAATTGAGTTTGACACCCTTGATGTACAGTAGGTGTATGAACCGATGTTCTTGCACTCAGGAGGGGGCACGACAAACCAATCTGATCCAGCTGGTTACTAGCTGCTGCTGCGTTAGCAATTGAAGGCGTTAATTCTCTTGCCTGTTGTCATCTCCTTGTACACAATAACTGGACTTTGCCCACAGTTGCGGTTCTAACAGACCTGTTTCTACAAGGAAAGGGACGCATTCACTTTCCATTTCTGCACTTTAGCTATGGCGCATTCCGATCTGAAAAGGTTGCTCTACTGCCCTCTCTGCCTGGGAAATTTTGCAGATCCCCTAACCTTAAGGCCTCATACACACGGACGTTTTTTGACACTGGCGTTTTCTGGCGTTTTTTGCAGCTCTCCATGTTAGTCAATGGCCCCATAAAAACGTCTGCGTTTTAGAGCTGTAGATGGCGTCGGCGTTAGTGAGCTGAAAGTAGAACCCACGGCCATCGCGTTCTGAGGCTGTAACGTTTTGCCATTTTTTTGACGACGACGCCGCAAAATGCCAACAAACGCCAACTAATGCCAACAAACGCCAACTAATATTGTACCGGCGTTTTCCGGCGTTTTTTGACGCCAATGTTTTTAGGTTGAAAAATAGCAGAGGGATAATTTTTTTTTAAAACGCCTATTGACGCCGACGCTCACTAACGCTCACTAACGCCGATGCATAACGCCGAAAACGACGATTATTTTTTCCTTGACGTCAGGCCCGACGTTTTGTTTATTTTTAAAGATACGCCCATGTGTATGAGGCCTAAAGTGCGGCCACAATTTTTGCCGGGTCTGTATAAAAAAAGGTGCTGGCGTCACAGGCCTCCAGCGGCTTCTACGCCTGTCCTCAGTGCGGGGAAGGAAGCCGCAAACACCCTCAGCTTAAAAGAAACGCACAGTTAGGCAACATCGCCCAACATCTCCGCTCTACGGAGACGGCACCAAAGTCATCAGTGGTCTACTGCATCTCTTGTGCCGGCTCGTTGGTCCTTGCTGTGAAGACGTGTCTCCTGTGCGGTGTATCGCTGTGTCTCAATCATCTGAGGCTCCACAGTAAGTCAACAGAACATGTCCTGGTTGACGTAAACCACTTTCTGTTGCAGCGAAGATGCTCCACACACAACCAGGCCCTGGACCGATACTGCCGGGATCATAAAGCTTGCGTCTGTGAAGGTTGCTCTTCAGAAATAAAGCACAAAGGGCATCAGATGCTAGCGGTCGACTACGCCTTTGATTTAAAAAAGGAGAGGCTTAAAGATACGATGGAGACGCTGACCGCAAAGTGGGAGAAGACTCTTTCCCGGATACGCCGGTTGGAAAAGGCGAAGGCTGAGCTGACGTGCAAGATGGCCCACGTCAATGCGATGCTGAACACAGCCGACCCCTTTGCTGTGTTGTTGGAGGAAGAGTCGGACGGATTTTTCTTCTGTGATGTGCAAGAGGAGAAGAGGTGGAAAGTCAAGATGATTGTAATAGGTGTTATAATCTTTCTTTTAGTGATGCTTATTAATATAGTTGTGGCGATCATGTTTTCAGGTGGAAAGGTGGCAAGGTACTGATTAGCAGGGTGGCACAAACTCTGGCCATCGTGGCGACTGGCATACCCTGCCCTTGGCTCACGGGTCACAAGAACCTCTCCTGAGTGATGGAAGCAAGAAGCTGCTTTGTGCGGAAATCACAAGACTGGCCATACAAAGTTAGAGACCCATTCAGGGCAAAGTGACAGATTGTCTTCTAAGGGACCCCTCCAACCACTGCTAATGTATAAGATCCATATTGGATGGTGCTGGAGCTCCTACAGGGTACAATCTTTAAACCTGGTAATTTGCTGCTCAGGCCCAAGCAACCTGCTAGGAGGTCACACACCCCTCTCCTTTTCCTAGAAGCACTGGGTATTTACCAAGGGCTCCAACAAAGCAACAGAGAGAAGATGAGTGACTGGGACCCTGTATACCCCTATCTGGTGACTGTATACACTATCTGGGACCCTGTATACCCTATCTGGTGACTGTATACCCTATCTGGCACACTGTATACCCTATTTGGGGCTCTGTATACCATATCTGGGGCTCTGTATACCCTATCTGGGGCTCTGTATGCCATATCTGGGGCTCTGTATACCCTATCTGGGACTATGTATGCCCTATCTAGCGCTCTGTATACCCTATCTGGGACCCTGTATAACCTATCTGGGACCCTGTATACCCTATCTGGTGACTGTATACCTTATCTGGGACTCTGTATACTGCTATCTGGGAAGCTATATACACTATCTGGTGACTGTATACCCTATCTGGGACTCTGTATACTGCTATATGGTGATTTTGTATACCCCTATCTGGTGCTATGTATACTGCTATATGGTGAATCTGTACACTGCCATATGGTGACTCTGTATACTGTTATCTGGTGACTGTATACTACTATCTGGTGACTCTGTATACTCCTAACTGGTAATGCTGTATACCACTATCTGGTGATGCTGTATACCACTATCTGGTAATGCTGGGCTGTATACTCCTGACACAAGGGGTGGGAACTATAAGGGGTGGGGCTTATGGGAAGTGGGAGGGGTCAAAAGAAGGGCGGGGTCTGGCGCCCCCCCATCCTAAAATTTCACCAGCCGCCGCTGCTGTATACTGCTATCTGGGACCTTGTATACTGCTATCTGGGACCCTTTATACTGCTATCTGGGACCTTGAATGCTCCTATCTGGGACCCTGTATACTGCTATCTTGGGCCTTGCATACTGCTATCTGGGACCCTGTATACTGCTATCTGGGACCTTGTATATGGCTATCTGGGACCCTGTATACTGCTACCTGGAACTCTGTATACTGCTATCTGGGACTCTGTATACTGCTATCTGGGGCTCTGTATACTGCTATCTGGGGCTCTGTATATCCTATCTGGGACCCTGTATACTGCTATCTGGGGCTCTGTATACCCTATCTGTGACCCTGTATACTGCTATCTGGGACCCTGTATACTGCTATCTGGGGCTCTGTATACCCTATCTGGGACCCTGTATACTGCTATCTGGGACCCTGTATACTGCTATCTGGGGCTCTGTATACCCTATCTGGGACCCTGTATACTGCTATCTAGAACCCTTTATACTGCTATCTGGGGCTCTGTATATCTTATCTAGGATCCTGTATACTGCTATCTGGGACCCTGTATACTGCTATCTGGGACCCTGTATACTGCTATCTGGGGCTCTGTATACCCTATCTGGGACCCTGTATACTGATGTATGGTGATTCTGTATACTGATATATGGTGACTCTGTATTCTGCTATCTGGGGCTCTGTATACTGCTATATGGTGACTCTGTATACTGCTATCTGGGGCTCTGTATACTGCTATATGGTGATTCTGTATACCCCAATCTGGGGCTCTGTATACTGCTATATAGTGACTCTGTGAGTGTATACTGCTATCTGGTGACTCTATATACTCCTATCTGGTGATGCTGTATACCACTATCTGGTGATGTTGTATACCCTATCTGGTGATGTTGTATACCCTATCTGGTGATGCTGGGCTGTATACTCCTGACACAAGGGTTGGAAACTATAAGGGGTGGGGCTTATGAGAAGTGGGAGGGGTCAAAAAGGAAGAGTGGGGTCTCGCCCCCCCATCCTAATATTTCACCAGCCGCCACTGATACAGCTTCTCCAGAAGACCCAGCTAATGTGGAGAGCCCCTCACTAAATGCTACCAGTGTACAGTTCCAGTGGAGTGATCCTTTTTCCTTGGCCCTTGGATCCCTGCAGCTGTTCACCTGTGTTACCAGTTTTACCATGGGCTTAACTGAAAGGGACACAGTTTATGGAGATAATCACAAGTAGCTGGGTTCTAAATGGTTTGGCAATACAATTACTTAAACCCCCAGAACATTATATATTTTCTGAAAGCAAAGGCCCTGCAAAGTAAAAAGGTGATAGTTGCAAAGTTTTATGTCACATGATATTTGTGCATCTGTTTATTAAACGCAAATAAGAAAAAAATATAGTAAAATTAATTTTTGTGCAAAAACACACAATATAATAACCATTTTTTGTTAAAATATAAAATATGAGGTTGCATCGAGTAAATAGATACCAAACATTCATGTCTTAAAATTGTGTCCGCAATATCGCCAAAAACTATGGTGCCCAAAAATCTCCATAGGTGACGCTTTAAAAACTTTTACAGCTCTTCAGTTTAGAGTTAACTAGGAACTGTTTTGCTAGAATTATTGTTCTCACTCTGACGTTCACGTCATGTGGTGCGACCATGGTTTACTTGCACCTGCTCACCTTGGGCTTGCGGGGGTAATGGGGGTTACAGCAATTTTTTGTTTTAATTTCTAATACAGTATCTCAAAAAGTGAGGACACCACTCACATTTTTGTAAATATTTTATTATATCTTTTTATGTGACAATACTGAAAAAATGACACTTTGCTACAATGTAAAGTAGTGAGTGTACAGCTTGTATAAAATAACTCAACACACAGCCATTGCTGTCTAAACCGCTGGCAACAAAAGTGAGTACACCCTAAGTGAAAATGGCTAACTTGGGCCCAAAGTGTCAATATTTTGTGTGGCCACCATTATTTTCCAGCACTGCCTTAACCCTCTTGGGCATGGAGTTCACCAGAACTTCACAGGTTTCCACTGGAGTACTCTTCCATTTCTCCATGACGATATCGCAGAGCTGGTGGATGCTCGAGACCTTGCGCTCTTCCACCTTCAGTTTGAGGATGCCTCACAGATGATTAATAGGAAACATGCTTGGCCAGTCCATCACCTTTACCCTCAACTTCTTTAGCAGGGCAGTGGTCGTCTTGGAGGTGTGTTTGGGGTCGTTATCATGTTGGAATACTGCCCTGTGGCCCAGTCTCCGATGGGAGGGGATCATGCTCTGCTTCAGTATGTCACAGTACATGTTGGCATTCATGGTTCCCTCAATGAAATGTAGCTCCCCAGTGCCAGCAGCACTCATGCAGCCCCAGACCACGACAATTCCACCACCATGCTTGACTGTAGGCAAGAAACACTTGTCTTGGTATTCCTGACCTGGTTGCCGCCATACACGCTTGACACCATCTGAGCCAAATAAATGTATTTTGGTCTCATCAGATCACAGGACATGGTACCAGTAATCTATGTCCTTAGTCTACTTATCTTCAGCAAACTGTTTGCAGGCTTTCTTGTGCATCATCTTTAGAAGAGGCATCCTTATGGGATGACAGCCATGCAGAACCAATTTGATGCAGTGTGCGGCGTATGGTCTGAGCACTGACAGGCTGACCCCCCACCCCTTCAACCTCTGCAGCTGTGCTGGCAGCACTCATACATCTATTTCCCAAAGGCAACCCCTGGATATGACGCTGAGCATGTGCACTCAATCTCTTTGGTTGACCATGGTGAGGCCTGTTCTGAGTGAAACCTGTCCTGTTAAACCGCTGTATGGTCGTGGCCACCGTGCTGCAGCTCAGTTTCAGGGTCTTGGCAATCTTCTTATAGCCTAGGCCATCTTTATGTAGAGCAAAAATTCTTTTTTCTCAGATCCTTTAGAGAGTTCTTTGCCATGAGGTGCCATGTTGAACTTCCAGTGGCCAGTATGAGAGAGTGAGAGCGATAACAGCAAATTTAACACACCTGCTCCCCATTTAGGCCTTGTAACACTAACGAGTCACATGACACTGGGAGGGAAAATAGCTAATTGGGCCCAATTTGGACATTTTCACTTAGGGGTATACTCACTTTTGTTGCCAGCGGTTTAGACATTAATGGCTGTGTGTTGAGGTATTTTGAGGGGAATGCAAATTTACATTGTTATACAAGCTGTACATTCTCTACTTTACATTGTAGCAAAGTATCATTTCTTCAGTGTTGTCACATGAAAAGATATAATAAAATATTTACAAAAATGTGAGGGGGTGTACTCACTTTTGTGAGATACTGTACACTTCTGTATATACACGACTTTCCTCCTCCAGCACAATCTTGCTTGCAGTTACCTCTCCTTACTCTCTGCTGCACAACACTTCTCAGGCCTATCTAGCACGTGATGAGACCCGCCTTTGACTCTGGTCAGGCCTCGGTGAACCGCTCATTACAAGCAAGGGTCGCAGACCCCTCCAGGTAAGCAAAAAGTACAATTGTGCTAGCTAGCCTAGGTGGACTACTGCTCCCAGCCAGTCCCTTCTTCAGGCCCTGCCAGCCCTCCTGGCTACGGTGACCCAACTCCACTGCCCCAGCTGGCTCTTGCACCCTACTCAGACTGTCTCTCTCCCCAATCTGCTCTGGAGTGCCTCTTCCAGCATCCCTGGGTGTGTGTCACTCAACAACACATGGTGGATCCCTCCTGGAGACTTGCCCGGCAGCACCACTCCATTGCTCTCTCTTGCTCCTTGGTCAGGAGTCCCCGTGTGATGTTCTGAGGGGTCCCTTCCACTCCTGAGCCTCCAGGCCCAAGGTAACCCCCCCCAGCCCAGACTAGGGGCTCCCTCAAAGACCTCCGCAACTAGTGCTCCATCTCCCAGTTCTTCCACCCGAGCTCACTTCCCTAGCTGGGCTGACCCCAGGTATTTAAGAAGGCCTGCCCCCTGCCAATCCAGATTGGGGATTGGTCAGGCTCCCTCAATACCCCAGGCAGCTCCACCTCTCTTCCTCATCCTTTCTTCTAGAACCCTCTATAAGCAAAGAGGAGTTAACCAAGAGGTGTCACTGCCTATGAGTCACCAGCCACTCCCCTGCCCAGGATCAAAACAATCAGGCAGTCAGGTCTGACTAAATTTACCTCACCTACGAAAAATCCTAACACTCAGCACCTACCTAGAGGTAGAGGGTGCTATGTGGAAAATTTTAAGGGGTATGAATACTTTTTCAAGGCACTGTAAACACAAAAGAGAAAAGTCCCTGGCATTGTCCTACAACAGTCTATTCCAGGCATGCCAGTCTAAAATATTCTGCAAGAAGGAACCCAATAAAAAATGAGATACCAATCTGAGCCAACCAAGACACTCCTGGAATCACAATCGCTGGGAACTGCCATAAACTGTGTTTATGTTCTAATGATGTGATTCTCTATGTCACTGAGCCCCATATGTCCTTTCCCAATATTTGGTCTGCTCTCACTGAATTTGCTTCACTGTCAGGGCTGGAGGTGAATGAGAGTAAATCTAAAGCACTTAATGTCACCTTAACACCAGACAGCCTTGCCTCCCTCCAACAAAAATATACCTTCCATTGCCAGCTGTCTTTCCTTTTGGATTTAGTTATATACCTATCAGCCTCATACTACGTTCTCTTATTCCCAAAAATAAAATCACTTTTACAGCAATGGAATAAATACCCTATCTCATGGCTGGATAGAGTAGCCACCATTAAAATAACTTATATACTTACTGTATGTTATTTCCGCGCCCTCCCAGTCTGCATCCCTGTGGCAATACTCCACATGCTACAAAGTCAGATTGTGTCTATTGTATTGCACAGCACCACGCCCAGACTAGGTAGATCCATTCCAGTAACATGTAGATTGCCTGGAGACCTTGCTCTACTACATCTCCTTAACTGGAGTAAATAAGAGATGTCTGGATGGCCACACTCCAATAAAATCACCTTTATTTGAATCCAAAAATCATAAAAAGCAACAGTCCATACAGCAAGCGAGGGAATAAGATACAGCAGGCAATACAGTTAACACACCTTTCTTGGTGCTTAATCATAGCATGAGTCAGCGCCCTTTGCTTGTGCAGTGGAGGTGGAACATTAAGGATGAATACCTTGACCAGTGTACTACTTTGCTTTGTTAGACTGGATCATATCTCCTTAACTATTACCAGGCAGCTCCATTAGCTCAAATCCCAAAATATAATGCCCACTTCGAAGATCCCTAAGTGGGTATCTTTAGAAGCTTTAAGTTTTGACGCCATCTCTGTCAATAACCTGTTTTGGCTTCACCTTGTGGACAAGTGATTTATCACTAAACCTATTACCAAATTAACTTTGAGAGCCTGGGACAATTTTCTGCTAATCTCCTCTCCCCACACAAACCCCTTATGGACTTTACTTACAATCCGACCTGTCTCTTAAGCCTGCCAACTCCTGGGATCACCAGAAACCTGACGCAAGCACGCCATCTTATGACTACACATGTGGTGAAACCCTTCACACAATTAAAACAGGACAAATAACACCCAAATAGTAAACTTTTCCACTATCTTCAAGTAAAACATTTCTTGAATACTAATGTGCACCATCCAGAAGGCCCCAGGATGCTTACTTCTTTTTAAACTAAGTGCTCCTTGGACCCACACACAATTGGTCTGATCTCCTTTCTTTACACACAACTCATGATAAAGTGGCGGCTGCTGACATTTTAGAATGGGGGGGGGCCCTCAGAGATAAGACAGATGAGCA
>BLSH010152934.1:593138-607378 GCA_018402905.1 Glandirana rugosa
AGGTAGAGGGGAGGGGGAGGGACGCCCACTAGCGGTGGCAAGCAGAGGGTGTCCCCCACCGAACAATCTGGGACGACTAACAGAGGAACAGACACCAGTGTTGTGGAGGTGTCGTATACGTACGAAGTTGTGTAATGATTAAGGATGGATCGACTTCCTAGTCTTGACGAGAAAGAGATGTACCGTCACAGCCGACCTCGGGAGCCCCTCCCCCCCCAGGACACAAACCCACACCCCCAACAACACTACAATCAAGAACAGCTTTTCGGGGGGGGGGGAAGGGGTCCCCAAGGTCGGCTGTGACGTCACATCTCTCTCCCTTAGTTTCATCAAGACTAGAGGAAGTAGCTATTATTAGTTCCTAGCTCGATGAAGGAGATCAGAACTACTTTGATTCCCTCTCTCTACACTGCAGTGTCGGCTGGAACCCCTGGGGAAGGGGGGGGGGGCTTTTCGACAAGAACTAACATCACAACAACCCCCACACCCAAACACAGGACCCCCCCCTCCCCGAGGGCTCCAGCCGACACTGCCATGTAGAGAAAGAGCAGTTCTGATCCTTCAGCTAGGTAGGAATTAGTAATGTGTTGAAGCATGCATATGCTGTGGAGGTGTTGTGACCACAGACAAGGAGACAATCAGCAGGGTCTAACAAGCCACCCCCTGTGGGAGACGAACGGTGGCGATCACCCGCAGGGAGGGGGAGGGGAGATGGAACCAGAGAGACACTGCAAATAAGCCATAGAAATGAGCCTGATGATGCTGCCTTACCTTAATATGGAGAAAGGTGAAGGCAGAACCGGGGCCGGTCAGGCTCAGCACTGCCAGCTCCGCGCCCATCCGGCGCATCAGTGATCCACTTCCCGCCTCACATCGCAGGGTCCAGTCAGTCAGTCTCCGCACTTCACTCTGACTCCACAGCACAACAGTGAGCCAGCCAGGAAACCGGTGGTTCAGAAAAAGTACCGCCCAGTCGCCCTCCGGTCCCGGCCAATAAAAATAAAGGACAGGAGGCAGGGACAAATCGCTTTCCCCACCGAACACTCCCTAAACATGGGCAAATCAGCTTCCCAGCTTGCAATCAGCTGATTCCCATACAACACTGTGTGTCAGACGCCCGGACACTCTTCAATTTACTTTTTTTTCTTTGTGAAAAGCTGGGGGGGGGGGGGGCGGTGCCCGTGTGCCCCCTATTGATGAGCCGCCACTGTCATGACATCTTGCACACAACCTTTGCCTACATACACCCAGAAATTGTCATCAGGCCTAGGTCTTGATTGGACCCTGATTTGGGAGTTGAAACAAATTATAAAATTCTCACCAGATGGTACCTCATCCACCACAAGAGTGGCTTATTATAACCCTAACTTCTAATCACTTTGCTTCCACAACTATGGACTAGCAGGTTCATTTCTTCATATCTGGTGGGAGTGTCCTGTAGCCAAGCAATTCTAGACAAGTGTCTGTCAGTTGATCTCTAGCCTTATGGATACTTCTTTTTCTTTCAAAGCCAAATATGTCCTTCTGAATCTCAAACCTCCAGGCATACGCAGGAACGTTTTTACATTGCTGTTCCATGCTTTTACAGAAGCAAATCAAGCCATCGCCAGTGCATGGCAGACTCCTACACTATTACTAACCAAAACCAAATGCAGGGTTAATAATACCCTCATCCATGAAAAACTCCAAGCATAACTCCCAGATAAACTTGAACAGTTCTGGGCCATCTGGAGACCCTGGATATCTCAACACCTCCCTCAGGGAACTGAACCTGAACGTTTGCTTATGTGACTGAATCTGGCATATCTATTAAAACTCTTCCCTCCCACCTTCTCTTCCACTCTCCGTTCTCCTCCCCTTGTTTTTTTCTTTTTGTTTCTCTTCTCTCACTAGCTGCCTGTATTTATTGGCCTTGTTAATCCTGTTACATTTTTAATATCTCAACCGCCATGTAAAGCTGTTCACTACATGTATTGTTCCTTTGAATGTGTCAATTGCCTCATTTGGCACATTCCACAGATGTGTCATCTTGGATCATAGATGGTGTTACCTGTGCATGCTGTATTGTACTATTTCCTTTTCCTACAAAATCTAATAAAAAGATTGAACCAGAAAAACTAAGACACCTACAATGTAAACTTCTCAAACCAATTGAAACCCACAGAGAGGCTCAGATTTTTAATGAACCTGCCTTAGTTTGTGAGCTGGAAATGTCTCTGCCACCAGAGCTTCAGTGGTGGCTGTCTTTTGCTATTTCACCATTATTTCAAAGACCCCCTGGAAAAGCCATGAATTCTGACAATATTACTCAATTCAATGGTAACCTAGCCCAGATCCACGTTCTCACTGTGGACCCTCTGTACCACCACCCATGCATGTGCCTAAAGGCAGAAACGTGTCACCTCTGTCCCATATGATTGAATCAAGACTCAACCCCTGAAGCACTCCCAGAAAACTGATTTCAGAAGACCCCCTGTTCACTTTGTGCAAGATGAAGTTGAACAGTTTGCAAACTTGCCAGGGATAGGAAGTTCAAGTGGAATAGAGTGGAGTGGAGTGCCCATTTATGCACCATGCTTAAATGCAGGGGCAGGCCCCTTTAACTCCTTTTCCCTCAGATCCCTGGGCTCCTATATTTGCTTGGAGGAGATACGTTTCCCAGCTTCCCTCCATCAACAGCTCAGAGAGGCCACACCTGTTAAGGCACAGGTAGCTGGGCAAGTGTACTACAGCCAGATGAGAGGCTACTGCCAGAAATGTCAAGGGGTTTGCAGGGTCAGAGCCTAATAGCCTAATGGGGTGGTGCTTTGTCTTTGGTCCTTGGATCCCTCCAGCTTTTCGCCTGTGTTGTTAGGGCTGCCCTGGACTTATCTGTTGGGGACTCTGTGAGAAGCAAATAGCTGTGCTCTGTTATGTTTTACTGAAGTAGTGAATCTTAGCTTGACTCTCTGTTGTTATAGAGTCTTGTAGGGATATTGCTATGTAGCCACATTACCATGATTATATCACAGATACATTGCTATTAAGAGTCCATGTTCTTTGACATCTTGAAACTGATTTTCATTATTCTGCTTTGTATAAATATTCTTTGGCATCTTGAACCTTTTTAGAATTATTGCTTCTAACTTTGCACCTATTTAGTAAACTGCAGGTTATAGTTATTCTGCAGATTATAGTTATGCCACGTGCACACTAGGTATTTAGCCTGTGGGTTTTTAACCACTTGCCCACCAGCCTCCGTCAAATAGCTCTCCTGCGCATATCGCCGTAGCTGTACGGGGGGGGGGGGGGGCACGGGAGCGTGTGGTGTGAGCTCACTGGCTAGCGGGGGAGCCAATCAGTGGGTGGGGAGGACTCGATGCCTGCTGGCCACCCGTGATCGCTCCCGAGATGGGATGGGGATCTGCGAGTGTAAACAAAGCCCCGTTCTGATAGGGGAGTTGAGTGAGATTGTCTGTTCCCCAGTAAATGGGAACAATGATCTCTCTCCTCCCCCAGTCAGCGCAGCCCCCATACAGTTAGAAACACTTTCCAGAGAACACAGTCAACCCCTTGATCGCCCCCTAGTGTTAACCCCTTCCCTGCCAGTGACATTTATACAGTAATCACTGGCTATTTTTAGCTCTAATCGTTGTATAAATGTCATTGGTCCCAAAAAAGTGTTAAAAGTGTCCGATCTGTCCGCGGCAATGTTGCAGTCTCGATAAAAATCGCAGATCGCTGCCATTACTAGTAAAAAAAAAAAATAAATAATAAAAATGCCATAAATCTATTCCAATAGTTTGTAGATGCAATAACTTTTGCGCAACCCAATCAATATACGCTAATTGCGCTTTTTTTTACCAAAAATATGTAGAAGAATACATGTCGGCCTCAACTGATGAATACTTTTCTTTTGGATATGTATTATAGCAAAAAGTAAAAAAAAAATGTTTTTTTTTCAAAATTGTCGCTCTTTGTTTATTTATAGAGCAAAAAATAAAAACCGCAGAGGTGATCAAATACCACCAAAAGAAAGCTCTATTTGTGGGAAAAAAAAGGAGATACATTTTGTTTAGGTACAGCGTCGCAGGACCACGCAATTGTCAGTTAAAGCATAGCAGGGCCGCATTGCACAAAGTGCTCTGGTCATTAAGGGGACAAATCCTTCCGGGGCTGAAGTGGTTAATCCTGGTGGTTTAGTGTACCAGGAAGCATGAGCGCAGGTAAGATCCAGCCCTGCTGCCTGCAGCCTGCCAAAGTCTATGGGAGGCTGAAATACGCTGTGGCTTAATGTGGATGTAAACCCAAAAAAAAAATGAATTAAGACTTCTGCCTAGTAGAGTATAGGATGTCCTGTCATCTGTGCCCAGTCTTGCCGCGAAGAGTTAATCCAGCTATGAGCAATCCGTAGGGAAAAAACAGACACAGAGAAATATATGTTTCTTCCCCCATGTTGTGACTGACAGCTCATTTCTTTATCTCATGCAAGGAGCAGAAGAAGCTTCACATCCCCTTCCTTTCTTCTCCAGCTCTCCCAGGATCGGCTGCTCCACACCTCAGCATGATTGGGCATGCTGAAGTCATGTGGTGACTTTCATGAGTTTTGACAGGATGTTTCTCAAAACTCAGGAATAGGAGAGTAGGAGAGTGTAGAGGTGGGTGGGGAGTCCTGTGACATCATCACTTCTCCCACTGAGCTCCAGCAAAGAGACCTACCCACTGATTCCAGTGTTTTGTGGGGCTGCTACTGCTGAAAGGGGTGACACTTTCAAGGTAGGGATACATGCAGGTGGCTTGCATTTATATATACATTAATACTGTGCCATTCGTTTATACTGGGTGAGTGGTGCGTTTACATCCAATTTAACAGAGCTGAATGCTGTACCAAGTGGTGTACAGCCCTATGCAGGGACATATGTTCCAAACGCAGAATAGCTGATGTATCTTGTTATTTAGGTGTAAGTATTTATTACTGAGATCTAATTCATGACTCTGGCATCAGCATTAATCTTTTACTATGTGTTCTAACATACATAAAAAAAACATTTTTTGTACAGATTGAGGAAGAGTTTATGGGGTTGATTTACTAAAGGCAAATCTACCATGCACTTTGCAAAGTGCAGTTGATCCAGAGCTTAGTAAATGAGGTAAAGGTTCACTTTGCAAAGAATCCCCAATCACATGCAATTGAATTTAAAAAAAACGGCATTTTTGCGTGCACATGATTGGATGGTGCAACTCAGCAGAGCTTTCACTCATTTACTAAACTCTGAAGCAACTGCTCTTGCATAGTGCATCTGCACATTGCAAAGTGCACAGTCCCTTTGCCTCTAGTAAATCAACTCCTTCATCTCCTTCTCCATATTGCTGTAGCCCAGCACCTGGCTATATACTGTACATATATAATACTGTGCAAAAGTTTTAGGCAGGTGTGAAGAAATGCTGTAAGTGAAGGCTGCTTTTAGAAATATTTGTAGTGCCCTCTATCATAGGTAAGTGCTTAGAGGTTTTTATTGAGTGTAGGTAAATTTGGTCAGACCTGATTGTTTTGATTCTGGGCAGGGGAGTGGCCCAGGGAGGACTGGAGACTACAGGAAGCAGCACCCCTTGGTTACCCCTCCCCTGTTCTTCAGAAAGTTCTGGAAAAGGGCATGGGAAGAGGAGGTGGGGCTTTCTGATGTATGTTAAGGAGCACTGACCAATCCCCAATCTGTATTGGCAGGGGGCAGGCCTACTTAAATACTGTGGTCTGCCCAGTGGGGGGAGGAGAAGTTTGGGTGGAAGAGATCGAGAGAAGTAGTGTGGAGGCTGTCAGGGCCAGAAGGAGTCCCTAGTCAGGGGGGGGGGGGTGACCTCGGCCTGAGAGAGCTCAGGTGCAGCCATGAGGAGAGAGGAGGAGGAGAGGCATAAGGGTGAGCAGAAGGGGACAGCAGGAGTTAGAACACTACCAGAGAGATCTCCGAGAGGCACTGCAAGTAACAGTGAGTGACACAGCTCAGGGCAGTAAGATGCACAAGACAGAATGGGAGGAAGACTGTCTGGAGAAGGTGCAGGAGGAGATTGGGGCCTGGTGTTATGGACAGTATGCGGATGGGCTGGGAGTTGTAGTCCACCGTTGGCTAGCTCCGTCCAACTAACAGACTTTGCTACACAAGGGGAACCTCAACCCCATACCTACAAAGGGTGGTCCGGAGGCCTGATAAATCTACATCAGGTCTCACATGTGCTAGCTAGGCCATGCAAGTTGTTTGGAGGCTGGTAAATTACCTTCCAGGCCTCACCAGTGGAAGTAAGATGTGTGCAGGAGAGAGGAACCGGGAGTTAGCAGTGAGCCAAGAAGTGTGCTCGAGTGAAGTTGAAAAGGTGTATATACTGGAGAGTATATAGACTGGTCCCATGTACAGAACTGTTTGATCTTTGGGCATCCCATAACTACCCCATCCCTATCCAAGTTCAATCCCCAAATAAAAACAACAAAAACAAACAGCAAGCCTGTTTTCTGACTTCGGATGCCAGTAGAAGTGTGATTGAGGGCAGTTGTGAGCAGGTGAACCATTAAGGGGGCCATTGGCTACATATAAGTGTTAATAGCTTATGTTTATCAGTTAACAAAATGGGAAGTAAATTAATAGAAGAGGAATCCAAATCAATATATGTTGTGACCACCCTTTGCCTTCAAAACAGCATCAATCGTCTAGGTCGGGGGTCGGCAACCCGTCGATCGCGGTCCACCTGTCGACCACCGGCAGGTGACAGGTGGACCGTGAACAGGTTCCTGCGTCGCCCACCCCCGCCTTCTATGTCCTGGGTCTCGTCTCCCCTCCCAGCCTCAAGCCTCCTATGCGGCTCTGCACGCTGTCACTCTCTCCCTCCCTCCTCTGCCGCTGTGATCAGTGAGCAGCAGAGACCGGGAGAAAGCACAGATCAGGACAGAGGGCGGGAGGAGGAGCCGGCCAAACAAACTTATTGTTAAACCGCTGGTGATTGGTTGCTAGCACATAGGGTGGTCCTAAGCAACCAATCACCAGCTTGCTAATATGAAAAGTCACTGCCAGCTCCCGCCCCTTTGTCCAGAACTTTGTTGCCTCCCAGTCTCTGATGTGAAACAGGTACTGTGCTATGGGAGAGAAGGGGGGGTTACTGCTAATGGGGGGGCAGGAGACACCACTGTGTGTGTGTGTATGTGGGGGGGTGATGTGAAGGGTGCAGAGGACACTGTCATGGGCAGGGTCACCCCCATAGCAGTGTCCTATACCACCCTTCACATCACTCCCCACCATCCCCCTTGAACCCTGCATTGTGACCGCAACGCACCCCTGAACCCTGAATTCTGACCGCAACTTACCCCTGCATTCTGACCGCAACGCACTTCTGAACCCTGCATTCTGACCGCAACGCACTCCTAAACCCTGCATTCTGACCACAACGCACTCCTAAACTTCTGACCACAACGCACTCCTGATCTCTGCATTCTGAGCATAATGCAATTGTGAACCCTGCATTTTCTGCATAACACACTCCTGAACCCTGAATTCTGACCGCAACGCACTTCTGAACCCTGCATTCTGACTGCAACGTACCCCTGCATTCTGACTGCAACGCACTTCTGAACCCTGCATTCTGACCGCAACGCACTCCTGAACCCTGCATTCTGAGCGCAACACACTCCTAAACCCTGCATTCTGACCGCAACACACTTCTGAACCCTGCATTATGACCACAACGCACTCCTGAACCCTGCATTCTGACCGCATCGCACTCCTAAACCCTGCATTCTGACCGCAACGCACTTCTGAACCCTGCATTCTGACCGCAACACACTCCTAAACCCTGCATTCTGACCACAACGCACTCCTAAACCCTGCATTCTGACTGCAACGCACTCCCAAACCCTGCATTCTGACTGCAACGCACTCCTAAATCCTGCATTCTGACCACAACGCACTCCCGATCTCTGCATTGTGAGTATAATGCAATTGTGAACCCTGCATTCTCTGCATAACACACTCCTAAACCCAGCACTCTCTTGTAACACTTATTACAAAACAAAAAAGGTCGGTCTTTTGGGGTTTTCTTTTGGGGGGGTGACACTGTGCCCAGTGATCTTTGACTTTGTCAGTGTTGTTCAAGTAGATCTCCACCTCTCGAAGGTTGCCTACCCCTGGTCTAGGTACACTTGTACACCATTTTTGAAGGAACTCGCCATGTAGGTTTTGCCAAACATCTTGAAGGACTAACCATGGATCTTCTGTGGATGTAAGTTACCTCAAATCCTTCTGTTTCTTCATGTAATCCAAGACAGACTCGATGATGTTGAGATCAGGGCTCTACAGGGGCCAAACAGTCACTCCCAGGGCTCCTTGTACTGTTACGCTGAAAATAGTTCTTAATGACATTGGCTGTATATTTGGGGGTCGTTTGTCCTGCTGCAATATAAATTTGGGGCCAATAACACTTCTACCTGATATATAGGTATATCACTGGATGGCCAAGTATATCACATGCACCTCATCCCAAAGAGATAAACTATTGGGAAAATAGACCATAGAGGTCTATAGTGGTGATGGGGATTTTTGCGGTGCTAGTACAACTATTTGGACAACAAAGGTAGAATTGAATATTTTAACAGTATTCAGTTAAAACACAAAAAGTGACACATAATTAATTAAGAACAATGGTCCATTGTTTGTGGTACATAATGGCACGGAAATTTTGTTATAATACAAAAAATTTACAAAGACATAGATGGATTGTGTTCCAACATGTTTCGCCACGTCCCAGCTTCTTCAGAGGACTAGTGGTAATAAACTACAAAGCAATAGAAAAGCCCACATGAATATTGCAGTACAGAAAATATTTATACAGATAAATAAGACATCAACATAGTGTACATGAAGTTTCCATTTGATAGGCAATCCAGCTCTATCAACGCAACAACTTGCACACTGGGCTCAGCCTAAGGCTCTGTGTGTGTTCCCCACAATATCCAATGAGTGGAGCAAGGCCCCAGGCAGGGCTTGCCAAGACTAAAGTAGACCAAAAATCAGAGTATGAGACTTGTGAGAAAGTAAAAAAGAAAAAATATATGTATATGGTATGTAATAAAAGTTAAAATGAAATGTGGATAACTATAGAAAACTCAGTGGACCTAAAACAGCAGTCCACTGATAATGGCTCGTAAATATGAGCTCTAAGGGTATTAAAAAGGAGAAGAAACTTACATGTATTTGTAGTGCTAATAGCAAAATAAACCAGGAGCCAAATCATCAAACAGGTTTAGTCAACAACCAACTGAAAAGTAAAAATAAAAAATTGAGGACAAAATAAACCTACTAATTATTGAAAATATATTGCATTTCAATGTTGCCCTTTTATATTTGTAAATAATGTAGATCCATAGTACAGGGTAACAAGACCCAATTCCAGGTGAAAAGACCCAATTATGGGTAACAGGACCCAGGGACCTAAGCAAGGTGGTGGGGCAGAATGGTACATGCCAGCCGAGATACAGCGTGGGGGCACCTGGATCTGACATTTGGCATAAGGCCAACTTATCTCACGCTGCACCAAGGTCAGCATCCATCAATAAATAGCCCCAACAAATAGACTGTTACATTTAGCTTGAGTCTTAGTGACTGCTCTTTGGTGCTTAATATCTATCTAAAAAAAATCTTGGTTGTTTATGGTTATGAAGTTTTACAGAAAGTTTTGTGAATTTCACTTATATGTTTTTAACTCAATAAAGGGCAGCAGCCCAATATTTTCCATATATGGTTTGTCATTTGTCTCATTTAATTAACATTTTCTATGAAAGGAGGTTTTATTGCTATTGGGCTGGAGAAAGTGCTTGTGGGGTCTGCAATCCCGTGGATACTTGAGAGTGATCTGTGTACTAAGGGTCCGATCTCCCTCGTAATATAGATTCAGTAAAGTAAACTATATTTACCAGAGTCAATATCTCAGTGAATGACATGTTGGAGAGGGAGATGTGTGTTAAAGGGTGAACTGGTAGAATGGATACTGGTGGGTGATCATTGTGTCCTGTCCTGGCTCTCGCTGTTGACATGGATACTGGAGGGTGTTTTATGTGCTTGGAATGCAGACCTCATTGGTGACATCAATACTTCCTATTGAGCTGTGTATGTGCTGGAATGTAAATCTCATTGGTGACATGGAGTTTGAACCGTGTATGCTGGAATGCAGTTCTCACTGGTGACATTTATATTTCAGATACAGCTATATGTGCTGGTGTGCAGTTCTCACGTGGTACATAGATATTTGGGATTAAGATGTGTGTGCTGGAGTGCAGTTCTCACGGGGTACATAGATATTTGGGATTAAGATGTGTGTGCTGGAGTGCAGTTCTCACTGATGTCATGAGACTGGAAGAGAGCTGTGAATGCTGGAGTGCAGCTCTGATTGGTCTGTCTTCCTTTACTTCATATTCTTGTGCAGGAAGTAACAAAATGGAAATATAAGTACTATTAGTATCTCACAAAAATGAATTCATATTTTTATCACTAATAAACCATATTTTGGAACTGAAGTTCTACATAAGACAGAATCATATTGTAACACTTAGCTCCGATAGAGCCACTGGAAATTTGTGCAGGTTTTTTCCCAGCAGCCAGGCACACTTTCACAGCCACACTTTTATTTAATAACCAGTCTAGGGGTGTTTTTTTTTCTTTGTGGTTTTTTATTTTTAGAGTAACTGGGATAGGGTTGAGGGAATTGAGTGGGATACTCCAAAAACACAACTATGTAAATGCAGACTCCCTTATTTAGAGCAATAAGAGCAGAATCTCTTCACACAGAATCAGACAAAGCTAGGGCTATGCAATTTGTGGACCTCCAGCTGTTGCAGAACTACAAGTCCCATGAGGCATAGCAAGACTCTGACAGCCACAAGCATGACACCCAGAGGCAGAGGCATGTTGGTAGTTTTGCAACAGCTGGAGGTCCGCTAATTGCATACCCCTGGACTAAGCTCTTCAGGACACCAGCCAATGTCCCCTTTAATCAAACACACATAGCTGGCTCTCTAACACAAGAGGGGTGGCAGCAGCTCAAAAGTCTCTAAGATCTCTCACAGCAGTCTGTACTCAAAAAATGTCCTGGGACAATTGCTTTGCCTCCTTCCAACTTCCAAGCAACACTTTTCTTCAGTGATACCAGATTTGATCTTCAGCAGACAGACCCTCAGTTGGCTCCCTGTAGCTTCAGTATACAGGCTCTCAGGTCGCCCACCTGAGGCCTCATGAACAGCAAGCACATGGCAGTCCAGGCTGGACTGATCCTCTGCAGGAAAAGACACAGAAGCTCAGTGTCTCAGGGTATTTATGCAGACTCCCAGCAGCCTCCAGGGCTGTCAAACTAGCAGCAGCTGAATACACTGAACAGACCTAATTATTCAGAGGCAGCTGCACTGATTACAGTGAATACAGCTAAATTTACCAATTACAGCCACACTGGTTACAGTGAGGCAGGGTAAATTTACCTAACAAAACACACACAGCCCCAATGAAAACAGTGAACCTGCACTAAATCTAACTAGAACCCGTATAGGAGGGTGCGATACTTTATTAAACTAACTATTTTGATTTGCAGTCTTAGTATGACCTGCATCTTTATAAAACTGTAACAAACACTGTAGCATATTCACTGGTTTCAGAGTAGGCTAGTAGATGTGTCTGAATTATCTCTTTTATATTGAAGTTACATCATTTTTATATTCAGCTGTATTCTTTTGATCCAAACATTATTTGTTACATAGATATATATATATATTTTAAAATAACAAAACTGTTATACTTACCTCCTCTGTGCAGTTGGATTTGCACAGAGCAGCCCGGATCCTCCCCTGATTGGCTGACTGATTTTGATTGACAGCCGCAGGAGCCAATAGTGACGCTGCTGTGTCTCAGCCAATCAGGAGGAGTGTCTGGACAGCTAGAACACTTGTGGACATCGCTGAAGAGAGAAGGGGCTTGGGCAAGCAATTAGGGGGTGCTGGGGAGGCTGCTACACACAGAAGGTTTTTTATCTTAATGCATAGAATGCAAAGATAAAAAAAACCTTCTGCCTTTACAACTCCTTTAAGCCCTTGTCAAACTGCTGATGTATTTAAAATGTAGCAAAGAGTGAGTAAGTTGCTCCATTTGGCAGATGATATTTTGTGGTAACTGGCATAAGAGCATATAATGCTGTCCTTTCCTACTTCAACCTTTATAAGTACTCCTAACCCTTACACAGATTATAATGGGTGTTGTGACAAGCTGCTAAAGTGTTTCCATTGCTGTAAGACTAGTGAGGAAGTGCTTGTGGAAAGACAGTGACAGGTGACTGACTGTGTGATTGTGCCAAAAAATCTTGGCAGGCAGACTAGAAGAAGTTAATATAGAACTGACATCACTTTAGCTGATTTGCTTTTTATGTCATGCCATGAATATTAAAATCCCTGCAATGGTACTGCAATACAAGTGCATTTCCTCTATACCATAGACATTGTCAAAGGGTATGACAGCATGATGAGGCAACAGTAGCAATTAAAGTTATTAATATTTAAAATTAATTGTACTGAAAAAAAAATTATAAACACACAGAACGCCACAATTTATATATGTTTGTAAATGTTGACAACAAAATGTTGATTTGTTATATGTAAGTTTCCATAAAGCTTTCAATCTGTTGGGTGTGATTTGTAATTTATTTGCATCATGTTATGTTCCATTTCTCCCTATGTTGGCATATTACACTTTCGGGGTGTAAGGGCAATTACAATACCTTATATGCATTATATTTTGCCTGCGCTAATAAGCGCACTTTTCAGCTCTTTTGCATAATGCATTTGAGTGCACTCGTGTTAAAGCAAGTAAGACAGACACACATAGCTGTTCTTACATTGCAAGCTCGCAGGGCAGTCCTGCCTTTGAATGCTTGGTGTTTTAAATTATATCATTCAGACATAGACAAAAGAACTTAGTGGCTTCACAATCAGCCAATCAGCCTCCAAGGCACAGTCACATGACATGAGCTCAATGCAAACCACCAACCAATGACATACTTGTTTATATTCAAACGATACAATAGAAGAGGCGTGCATGCATGGGCATTGGCCAGCCTGTATGAGCAACAGCTATCTCCAGATAACAATGGAAGCCATGTGGAAACATGGCCTCCATTGAAACCAATGCGTTATCTCACAGAGGCCCTCCAAGTAAAACGCCATGCATGCAAAACCTCGAACTGCCATTACAACGAATCACTATCAAATACAGCGCTATGAACTATACTCCATGGCGATTATACTACTGTTCCATTAAAGGGTAAATTATGCACAAAGGAATATAGCTGTGGATTTCTGTCACATTGATCAGATGCGACAGAAAGCTTACAGATCATTATCCTTACAGAAAAGGCAATACTGATTCCATAACGCAAGTAAATCGCCGCCAAGCAGATCAATCTGTACATAATACAGGCCCCCCCCCCCGATTGACGGTAATACACCCTCGCCACAGAACGTGCATTGCACCTCAAAGATCCAGACCGGCGTTTGCTCCAGCGTTAACCGCTCAGGCCGCCTGCTGGCCGGGATGATTGGGCGGATAGCGTGTGGTAAACCGACACTGGGAGACACTGTGACAATACATAATAAACACATCCTAAATTTCTACAACAGTTCCTTCTCTTGTCATATGCTCCCATGTGTCCCTCGATTAATCTTGATAATCTTCTAAACACGAACACCAGTCCAATCAAAAGGAAAAAAAAATAAAACATTCAGTCCATCCATTGAACAAAAGAAAAGCATGGTTGACACGTATTCTTCGGGAGGGATGACTCAGAGGGAAAGCATGATGTGGGGGTTATAGCGATTAGCGATATTGGGGGTGTAGTACGAAAGGGAGACTCAGTAGGGAGGGCTTCTTATGCACAGTTGGTACGAAAAGAAAACAAGTTACCTACCTGACTTACAAAATAAAAAAAAAGGAAAACTAACCTGACCACAAGCACAAATCTTCTAATAGTTCTAATTAGCTCCCTGTGTACCCTCGTATACTGTTCTCTTCCTTGACAACATCTTTAAATCCTACACAAATAATACATAACAGTGTCACAGAGGGTCACAGCCAAATGGTGTGCGATAGGCGGGTTAGTAGGGCCGGTCGTCCGCCGGACTCGCCAATTGCGACCTCGTTTGCGGCCAGACCTAGAAACTCCACGTTACGTGCAAGACACCGCTCCCACATAAT
>BLSH010152934.1:609939-628686 GCA_018402905.1 Glandirana rugosa
AGTAACAAACATACATTATTATACAATAAAAACATCCTTGCACTTTCATTCTCAATGTCTCCAAACAATAACCAACATCCTTTACATGCTTAACACTATAAGAATAAAACCAGTTTCACCTTGAAATTGAACGTTCGTCGGGTGTTCTCAACACAAGTTTTGATTCATCTAATTTACTCAGGGACACAGAATCTCTGGGAGTAAATAGGATGCACGGTGACACTGGGCAGGAAGCAGGTGTGAAATACACTTGGGGACACACAGATAGTCTGCCAAGTACATTAACATATCCTAGCCTGGGGCGATGAGCTAGATTTGAAAAGAAAGGGATGGCTGGGCGTGTATTGAATTGAATTACCCATGGGGGGTCTACTTAGTTTTGAACACAACTCTTGTGGGCTGCTTGCAAGTTAAAGTTCCACTTTGACCAAAATAAGAATATCACAATTCGTACATTTCCTACAACCAATAACAAACCTCTGTAACTCTTACTTTCACGTTCCTACAAAAATAACATATTATTACATACAAACAATGAGAATAAGACATAAGACAAACATTTAGATACAAATGCAAAGGGAGAGATTTCATAGTTACCATGCTACTTAAAAAAAAAAAAAAAGAAAAAACTTAAGCAAGACAAAGATGAAAAGCAGACGGAGTAAACACACAATTGGTTAGGTTGGGCTTTACTCAGCAATGTTCTTTCCAAGGGCTAACACAATACATTCCACAATGACCAGAAAATGATGTAATACACATACAATCCTTCCCCAGCTTCCCTTAGTGGATCACGTAACTACGGCTTTCCCCTCTGGCCAGGTATACAAAATGCGCATCACCCGGACTGAAAGCGCACTCTGCATATCCTGTTAATACACCATAATAGATTTCTGAAGCCCCAATATCACTATATCCAGCGTCTTTGTTGTCTGGAGCCTGGTCCTAATTCAGTAATGAACTTCTCCCACCTCCAGACATCAAAGGAACATCCACTTTTTGAGGGGTCACATGGCCCGAGCTGCAAACACAGACTTTATGTACCGCGAAGCTGTTTGGCTAGATTGAGAGGCCTTGCTTCCCCCCTCATACATGGACGGCCCATTGCCTATGTTGATTCGAATCGTCTTTTGCACCAAGTTTAGGAGCAACACTGCCGGGTGCCTTCTTTCGCAGTGCTAGCTTGCTTCCGACTCCGATTAGTATACACGGCTTCCCCGCCGGTCAGCTAGAAATCTCCACCCGGTAGATTTGTATGGCTATACAGCTCAGCAACCACCACTCTCTCCCCACCCCCGGTACTGACATGGTTACACGTGGGGCGGGTTTCAGAATCTGCTCCTCACACGTTGAAGGCTGGAACAAACGTGTCGCTTTCTCCCGTTTCATGTAGACCGGCCCAAAGTACGCATATTCGTTCCGACCTAACCCGTGCAGCCAAACAGCCACGGAAGTACAATTAAATCCTCACTATACAAACCTTGGCTTCAGTCTATTTCCTGATGTTATACTAAAGAAATGGAGATGCCTGTTACTGATTACACACTGAAAGGTATAATGTCTCTACCTGGAACACAAAGTACGGAGAAAACACTATCCCTATAACACTAACCGCAAATTAGTCCAAAACAAACCTGATTTTAAACAAAACTGAATCCAATACAAGAATGGATCAGTTATACTCCACACTGTAGTCTATCATTGAAAATCAATGGTTATACAACAAAAACCCTATGAAAAAGCTGCTTAAACATAAATGCCTACATAAAGCTGAAAAAGTTATAAAAACAAAACAGCTATATCCAAAAAATAAAGATAAAACACGAAAACAGATGAATTGTATAAAGACGCTAAATCTAAATAGGTCAAACAAGGCTGGCTAAAACAGATGCAAAAATCCTGTAAAAACGTCACGTAATGACTCTTATAAAAAGTTGCCCTTTCCAAACAAAAGTGTAAAAACAGTTAAACACGAAAAAACAAAAATGATGATGCAACGGAATTCAATATGGCATCTCAGCCACGTGGCTCTGTCACTACTCCACTACTCCAAGATGGCAGCCACACCATGTGGGTTTCAATCACCACAACACGAAATGGCAGTAAGTGAAGCAACATTACAACCCCATGGCCCTCTTTACCAGGAGAAAATTACGCCAAACATGTGATGGAAACAAAATGACGGCACCTAGGACCACCAACCACAGTACAAATACGTGGATTTTGGTGTTAGAACACTAAAAACGCATAACACAGAATTTATCAACCGGATTTGAAATACAGCATAGAAATTAACCATCCTCACTGAATGCTGATTTTCAGTTGTACGGCGCCATTCGCCACTAGAAACTCAGTCCAAAACCGGGACAGCCATGTGCTACTCAAACTTCAGCGTCTAAAATAACCTACAGTTTCATTAACAAATGAGTTGTACTATAAACAGACAGAACCAGAGCTGAATTACAGTGTAAAAAGCACAAAACCTCTTTAAGATTACAATACTGTGTCTAAACTAAATTTGCCGGCAAAAATCAAAAAGGCGCAATTCGTAAGCAAACATAGCACAAAAAGACCTCTATACACTGTAATGTTAACTCGGTTTCACACTTAAAGCTGAATAGCCGTCTAACAACAGATGTCTCTACCAAAAACTGAATTACAGCTGGGACTCCGCAAAACAACAGAACTACATTACAACAAAAATGATTCTACTGGAAATGGAATTCAGTACAATAACAAACTATTTTCACTTGAGACTGAAATATTGCACAAAATCAAAGCAATTAAAACCAGAAACTAAATTTCCTGCAGACAATTACTTAATTCCACAAAATGCTGAAATTCGGTCCAAAAGCAAGTTCAGCAGAAACAAAATTGAAATTGTAACAGTTTTACAACAAAATGGTGGTAACTTATGCCATTCCCACCAAAAGCAGCTCAAATTGAAATCTCTCCCCTTACAGACTGACTATACAATCTGAGACTCCAAACGAATTATCGCCAAAATTACAACATAACACACACAACACTGATACCGATCACGCATTCAAAGCATATCCATAATCATACTCACTGATCACGCATTCAAAGCATATCCATAATCATACACACCGATCACGCATTCAAAGCATATCCATAATCATACACACCGATCACGCATTCAACGCATATCCATAATCATACACACCAATCACGCACTCAAAGCATACAGTTATTCATAACACACACTTTAGGTGTATTGATTAGGACCTATAGAGGACAAGTATAGGTTTTCTTCCTAATCAATAGACCTAACTACAATGATAACAAAGCAATTAAAACCCCCGCCATTATGCAAAAAAGAGGAAAAACAGGTTCTTTAACAAAGCAGAATTTACCTGACACAGCGGACAGAGAAAACAACATCCTGGACTCAGGAAAGCAAAAGATTTCAAAAATTGAAATAAAATTGGTTTTACCAATAGCCGGCTGTTTTGATGTCCTGTCCGGATCGCTTCCTCCCTTCAGTCCGCTGTGACGGAAATTTCTGTAGGCTCCAAAAATTCTCTGCCTCGCCATTCTGTAAGGGCAATTACAATACCTTGTATGCATTATATTTTGCCTGCGCTAATAAGCGCACTTTTCAACTCTTTTGCATAATGCATTTGAGTGCACTCGTGTTAAAGCAAGTAAGACAGACACAAATAGCTGTTCTCACATTGCAAACTCGCAGGGCAGTCCTGCCTTTGAATGCTTGGTGTTTTAATTTATATCATTCAGACATAGACACAAAAGAACTTAGTGGCTTCACAATCAGCCAATCAGCCTCCAAGGCACAGTCACATGACATGAGCTCAATGCAAACCACCAACCAATGACACACTTGTTTATATTCAAACGATACAATAGAAGAGGTGTGCATGCATGGGGATTGGCCAGCCTGTATGAGCAACAGCTGTCTCCAGATAGCAATGGAAGCCACGTGGAAACATGGCCTCCATTGAAACCAATGCGTTATCTCACAGAGGCCCTCTAAGCAAAATGCCATGCATGCAAAACCTCGAACTGCCATTACAACGAATCACTATCAAATACAGCTCTATGAACTATACTCCATGGCGATTATACTACTGTTCCATTAAAGGGTACATTTATGCACAAAGGAATATAGCTGTGGATTTCTGTCACATTGATCAGATGCGACAGAAAGCTTACAGATCATTATCCTTACAGAAAAGGCAATACTGATTCCATAACGCAAATAAATCGCCGCCAAGCAGATCAATCTGTACATAATACAGGGGCCCCCCGATTGACGGTAATACACCTGCGCCACAGAACGTGCATTGCACCTCAAAGATCCGGACCGGCGTTTGCTCCAGCGTTAACCGCTCAGGGCGCCTGCTGGCCGGGATGATCGGGCGGGTAGTGTGTGGTTATCAAATAATGGAAGGTTTCCATTGTAAATGGCCTTTCCTCAATATCGGTTAAAGCCATATTCGCTGTACACAGCGAATATCGGTAAACCGACACTGGGAGACACTGTGACAATACATAATAAACACATCCTAAATTTCTACAACAGGGGCTTTTTAAATAATAGTTTTTAGCAAAAAGTGTGTTTCCCTAAACATTGCCACAATTGAGATGAATTTAGGCAGAACTTGTTGCTGTGATAATAACATGTTGGAAGAATAGTTTTTTGTGTGATGTACACTGACAAATTTTATAGTAGCTAGGGTTTGTTTTCCTGTCATGTTCCCAACACTGACAAAAATAGACATACAGGGACTGATTTACTAAAGGCAGATACACTGTGCACTTTGCAAAGTGCAGTTGCTCCAAAGCTTAGTAAATGAGCGAAAGCTCTGCTGACAACCAAACGTGCAAGGGAAAATGCAGTTTTTGTTTTATTTTCCTTGCACCTGATTGGGTACTTTTTGCAAAGTGCAGCTTTACCTCATTTACAAAGCTCTGGAGCAACTGCACTTGCCTAGTGCAACTGCACTTTGCAAAGTGCACAGTCTTTTTGCCTTTAATAAATTAACCCTACAGTCTTCAAATCTTGAAGGTTCTGTGGGCCTCTTCTATGAACTCAGATCCTTAGTTCTTTCCATAGATTTTCTATTGGATTCAAGTCAGGTGATTGGCTGGAGCATTCTAGCAGCTTTATTTTCTTTCTTTGAAACCAGTTGAGAGTTTCCTTGGCTTTGTGTTTGGGATAATTGTCTTGCTGAAATGTCCACCCTCGTTTCATCTTCATCATCCCGGTAGATGGCGGCAGATTTTTATCAAGAATGTCTTGGTACATTTTTCCATTCATCCTTCCTTCAAGGATATGAAGTTTGCTAGTATCATATACTGAAAATCAGCCCCACACCATGATGTTCCCACCTCCAAACTTCACTCTAGGTATGGTGTTTTTGTGCAGTGCCATTTGACCTCCAATTTTATGGCATCCAAAGAGTTCAATTTTATCTCATCTGACCAGACTGTATTCTCTCAGTATTTCACAAGCTTGCCTAAATGCTGTGCAGCAAACTTTAAACAAGATTTGACATGCTTTTTCTTAACCAATAGAGTCTTGCATGTTGAGCATGTATACAGGCCATGGCAGTTGAGTGTATTATTTATTGTTTTCTTTGAAACAATTGTACCAACTAATTCCAGATCTTTCTGAAGCTCTCCACAAGTGGTCCTTGGCTCGTGGACAACTCTTCTGATAATTCTCTTCACTCCTCTGTCAGAACTATTGCTAGGAGCACCTGGTCATGGCCAGTTTATGGTGAAATGATGTTCTTTCTATTTCCGGATTATGACCCCAACAGTACTCACTGGAACATTCAAAAGTTTAGAAATCCTTCTGTAACCAATGCCATCAGTATGTTTTGCAACAATAAGCTTGTGAAGGTCTTGAGAGAGCTCTTTGCTTTTACCCATCATGAGATGTTGCTTGTGTGACACCTTGGTAACGAGACACCTTTTTATATAAGGCCATCAGTTGAGACTGAACCAGCTGATATTAATTTGCACTGACAAGGGGCAGGATTGCTTTCTAATTACTGATAGATTTCAGCTGGTGTTTTGGCTTTCCATGCCTTTTTGCACCTCCCTTTCTTCATGTGTTCAATACTTCAATGCACATGACACTAGAGATGCGCTGGACTGTGAGAAATCAGTGATCCTTTGTAACGCCTATTTGCTCAGTGCCCTGAATAAAGAGAAGATTCAATTTTCTGCTGTGGTCTCCAATTTTGAGAAACTGATACATCTTTGGTAATAGTATGAAAGAAACCTGGATTGATCTTTCAGGGAAGATAAGAGTGACAGGGACTTAGAGCTTAGCATTTTCTGTTGGTACTCAGTTGCCAAGAAAGTAAAGACTTACATTCATAATCGGAATATACTGTTAAAGTGGTTGTTAAGCCACTTTCACATCTTCATGCCACCCCCTCTGTGTTCGAATTCTGTGTGCCAATGTGTGAGTGATTTATAAAAAAAAGTCTGCTATACCTCATGTCACAGCTCTTCTCAACAGTCACATGATCGGCTGGCTTTCTTCTCTCCCAGTCTGATAGATGCAGTGGGCAGGGCTGAGATTCCCCTACTGACATCACTCGGGAGAGGAGAGCAGAGAGAGCCAGCTGATCATGTGATCACTGAGAAGAGCTGTGAAATGAGCTATAGCAGACTTTGTTTTTATAAATCACTCACACAGGGGCACACAAGATTAGAACACAGAGGGGATGGTATGAAGATGTGCAAGTTATTTGAGCAGCAGGAGTTGAGGGGGCAGGCACTGTCACAAGCTGATAGGCAGAGAGGGGAGGGGGAGAGGGCACAGAGGAGACAGATAGCAGGCTGTGGATGATGGAGGCACGTACAGATTACTCCGGCGTCAGAGCTCAGCAGCCCTGATATATCTTAGTCTTAGTATGGGGGAAGGGTATAGCCAGGAAGGATCAGCCAGGTATTACAGGTGCTACAGGGGGGCAAATGACACAGCACAAGCACTGTGCTGTATAAAATACGTTGCAGGAACAGGATCTTTTCTTTTCTTTTGGGGTTAACAAACACTTTAAATTATACCTCTGCTTTGGTGGTTAATCTGCTTGACTCCCTAAGTGAGAGATAAAAGGCTGAAAAAAAAAACATTTCTCACAGTTTGCTACATTTTGTTTTCTAATAATAGATTTCTTGCCAATAACTGCTGTGTTGTGTTGCATTTTTCTCCAAGTAATGCCCTCTTATCTCCTATGTGTTAAATGTAGATTTTATTACCAGAAAAAAATGTCACTCTCCAAAATGTTGGTATCATCATACTACATTTCATAAATCTCTAGAAAGTAGTGTGCCTTAAAGCTGCAATATCCAGTACATGTTTAATACTTTTCACTATGCATTTCTCCACTGACTAGAATTTATAGTACAGCATAGGGCTCTACAATACACAGTATACAAACTTGTAATTGAATGGTACCCTGATCAATGTCCTGTAGCACTACCTTACTTTAACCGTCCCCATTCATCTTCACAGTGACATCTACACAGTATTTAGCTGAGTATACAGTTGTTTAATATTTTAAATAAAATTGGTTACACACTTAATCCACCAAAAGCAGCTACAATGGGCATTTGAGCATCAGAACTGGACCACGGAGCAATGGAAGAAGGTGGCCTGGTCTGATGAATCACATTTTCTTTTATACTATGTAAATGCTTGGCCGCATGAAAGCCGCTTACCTAGGAAACATGCACTATGGGAAGAAAGTAAGCTGGTGGAGGCAGTGGGATGCTTTGGGCAATGTTCTGCTGGGAAACCTTGGTCATGCCATTTATGTGTTTATGTATTATATGATGTTACTTGACACTTAACACCTACCCAAACATTGTTGCTGACCATGTACACCCCTTCATGGAAACAGTACTACCTAAAGCCAATTGCCTTTTTCAGCAGGATAATGCACCCTGTTCAAGAATGGTTTAAGGAGCACAACAACATGTTTGAGGTGCTGACTTGCAATCCAATTAAGCATCAGTAGGATGTGCTGGAAAAACAAGTCTGAGCCTTAGAGGCCCCACCTCGCAACTTACAGGACTTAAAGGAGCTTCTACTAACGGCTTGGTCCCACAGTATATCTTCAGAGGTTTAGTCCATGCCTCTAAGGCACATGGCTGTTTTGGTGGCAATAGACCTAATTAATATTAGCTGGGTGGTAATGAAGTTATGGCTGATCAGTGTATAATGGCATATTGCTTTGGGAATACTTTGTCATCTATTAAAAGAGAACTGTGATGATCTTCTTGATGTCTTTTCTTTAAAAAACAACTTGATTAAAGTCTATGATCAGCACTGAAGGATATTCATGCAGTTCTGTGCATATTTTTCTGGAGTGCATAACTGGAAAGGTATGCATGCTTGTTTTGGTGAATGAGCAAAAATTCACATAGAAGTTTAAATTACAAAAAAATATAAGCCCAGATCTACTAATTGGTGACTCCTAAGGGGTTAAATGATACCTAATTTGTCCAACAGTCTGTAATAACCCATATTGTCCAATTATGATCAATCTTTTAGATTTGATTCATTTTTAGTGCTGGTGTAGATCTTTTTGATTCTTAGAGGCACAAAATGGAATGCTTTTTTCAGGTTTTGGTATATATGATTCAATGATGGCTAGTATCAATAATTAGCCATACTATTCAGTGAAAATGTACTATTGACAGAATGATCCTGTAGCAGCTATGATCTGATAAAGTCTTATATACATAACAAATCAGTACAAAACGTAACCTCTTCCTGCCTGTATGGCGTCATATGACGTCCTCGGGTTAAAGTGATTATATCGGGATGAAGCTTGCACCTGCAGGCATCATCCAGGTATGAAAAGTTTCAGCCAGCAATTCCCTCATTACCAGAAGTGATTCAAGTGGCTAAACTACCGCTGCCGCCTTTCCTGGCCATCCAATTGCAGAGCCTGGGAGCGATGCGACTGGCGGCGCCAGCTGCACTACACAGAGAGGCACTACATAGGTGTTCCTCCCTCTCTGTGACCCCAGAAACCAGAAGCGACAAAGATTTTGTCACTTCTGGTTCAGTTCTTTTTTTACCCGGCTGTTACCGGCCAGGAAAGCAGCCGATCAGAACGATCGGTGTCTGATCCGCTGCATTGGAGCCTAGAAGAGAGATTTCTCCATAAAGAGGACCTGTCACACCCCGTGCTTTCACAAGGGATTTTGTTTATCCTTTGTGAAAGAAATAAAGTTGATCAAAAAAAAAAAATAAAGAGACAGTGTAAAAAAGAGTTTGAATAAAATAAATAATAAATAATAAGAAATAAAATTTAAAGTGCCCCTCCTTCCGAGCTTATGCATAAACCTAAACACATACTTTTGTATACTCTAAATTGGTAACCTGTAAAGTCTTTTAAAGCATCGCTTATAGAGATTTTTAGATACTGTAATTTTCTAAAATAATCCATCACCCTAAACAATACTCGTTCTCAACACAAATCATGTGCCTGTAATTAAGTTACAGAGGTATAACATGTATGCCAGCGAATGGGTAGTTGGAAAGAGTGTGTCGTTAACAGTAAAACATGTAGGGTACAAACAAAATGGGTAATTGCTTATTAAGACACAACACACTGTAAATGTCCTTTGAATATCTTATAGATATAGACTCTGGCCAAGTGGTACTTTGACGGTGGGGCCATACGCATACAAAGAGCAGTAATAATAAGGGTGCTCCACAGTGTATATTTACCACAAAGGGGCATGCAGACTTACCGGTAAGATAATTCACAATTTAGATATTTTCAAAACTAAACTTGTCATGATCTAATCTTTTGCAATGATTGCCTTGCAATTTTTTTTTTATTTATAATCTGCTTTTAAACTCCAATTTTCTCCCAATTTGAATATTCAAGTAAAGTATATCTACCTCTTATTCATATGTATACACTCAAAGTGAAGAATTCTTAATTGTGGTGTTTTTAGCAGGCAAGGTTGTAATTTAATATCTATTTTCTAGTGATAATAACAGAAAAAATAAATTTTTCAATACATTTATTTTTCAAAATTACATTTTTTTTGTGTAAAAATATGTGTCTGAAACACAGTAAAAGAAAACACGGTGGTTTGTCCTCTTATTTTTTGGCAGGCTCTTCAGGTTTCTTAACATCGGATGTGCCAATCTCAGCACGGCTTTGGAAAGTTACTGGAATAGTGATCTCTGCAGACTGGATTGCTGGCTTGGGGAGTGGCGCCTCTACTGTCAGAACACCATCCGGGGAAAGAGATGAAGCCACACTTGCAATATCAACACCTGGAGGAAGACTGAAAGAAAAACAGATCATGATTAATATTGTTAAATGATATGTTTAAACAATAAAACGCCTAATTTTATTCACATATACAGTAATTATATATGATCCATGGAGCTATCACAGTGCATAATGCACAGAGCAAACAGAATGAAAATTGGAATTGAAATATAAAAAGGCAACTAAATCCGGGCTGACAATGGCAGTATAACATGTAGTCAAATGGTTTCCTCACTGCACCTCACTATATCTTACATATGAGAGATATAGATTTTCTATTTTATTACAGTAAGAAAAGACACCGTTTACTACACCTTCTGCACGTTATACAAATTATACTTTGGTCAAGTTGAAGACATGAAAGACTGTAGCAGACCAATAGGCTTTGCCCTATACAAAAAACAACAATTTTTCACAGGGCAGTGGCACCTGCCCTAGAATTGTAAAGGTTACACATTGAATGACTTTTGTTCACTAGTAAGTGCAGCTCATCCTATCTCATGTCATCTTTAAGATGGGTATACACGTTCAGTTTTTTTTTTTTGTTCAACCAGGGGGTTGAGCAGAAAAAAAAACTGACATATCCCTGCATCAACACAACAATCTTCAATGAACAAACAAAGCTGCTCCAGGTGAGTGAGTCTCTGGTTAATCCCCACACAAGCTAGTCAGGTGCAAACCCAGCTCACATGCTGTGTAACATAAGGAAATGATTCCGGACGGCTGCACTTCAAAAAATCCATTTATTTAGGCTGGGTTCACACCTATGCGAATTGGATCCAGCTTAAACCGCATCCAATTCGCAGGACACTTGAAAACACATTGTTTTCAATGTGTCCAGTTCACATATGTGCGGTGCATTCGCACTCCGCATTGCACAAAAAAGTGTGCCTTTTCTATGCAGTGCGGTGCGAATTCCCAGCCAGTTGAGTTCAATGTGAGCGCATCTAACGCGGAGATGCACTCCGCACTGAACGGGGATATTTCCCCTGCTCGTGGCTCCTCCCCCATCTCTCCCCCCGCAGCTGCTGCACTGTGGGAACGGACAGGAGCCACCGAACTGTGGCTCCGCCCCTTCCCGGCAGCAGACAGGCTGAAATTCACACCGGACAGGTGTGAATCCAGCCTAAAGCTTCATATGACGAGCGGTTGCAGGTGGAGTAGCGGACAAAGAGGTAGATGCGTTTCGTGCAAATATTAGTGCTTAGTCATTACCACAGCCATCCAGAATCATTTCCTTATATCAACACAACAATGTTTGATGCAGGGATCACTACCGCTGTGCTTTTGTATTCTGTCAGGGTGACTCTCCCTACCGCCAGAATTCCAGCAAGACCATTCAACAGAAGCAGGCTGACTTTCAGTATGTGTTTGCCGTGTTTAGTCTACTGAGACACCATTGTTTTTGCTTTGCTCTTGTTTGCCCTCTCTAATGCACGCTATAATCAAAATGGAAGACTTTTTTTTAACCATTGTTTGCCTTATGATTTTTTATGTTCTCCCTCCAGATCTGGTTTAAAATGAAAAGAATAATAAATTAATAGATCAACAATGTGTCCATCTAGTTATGAGGTTAATACAAATTACAGTGAATTATTACAACAATATTGACTCTTTGACCTAAACTTGTAACCAAGTAGAAAAACGTTCTGCAGAGGGTTACTCGGTTAGTGAAATGGGCACAATATGGTCTGGGTCAGTGCCTTGTGGTCTTGGACAAGCCTTTTGTCAATGGGACCAAACACTATTTTGATAGTTTAGAACAAAAATATGTTTGATGTGCCTTGGTTTGAAGCAGCTAAGGGCACATGTCTATTTAGAGTGCTGATCTTTTTCAGGATTAAAAACATCTGTTGTTCATTCCTTATTGCCTCTCTAGGCAACCAGTGTTAGCTGATATCTACTAACATGCAGCAAACAACAACATACTAAACAAGTGCATATATTATCACATTTCATAACTAGAAGGAAATACATATGTTACTACTGACATAGAACTGTCCTGGCTGACTGTAATGTAATTTATCATTTAACTTAAGATATGTGAACCTGTAGCAATAGGCATCTGCATATATACAGTCTATATGTACAGTTTAAGACATCACAGTAAATAGAAATATGACAAAGTGGCAATTTTTTTGACTGTTCACTACAGCAGCTCCATTACTTAAGAGATAATATTTAGTATGGACTCACGTATATTTTCTTGTAAAGCATCTTGAGATAAATCCATGTTCATCTTGTTTCTCTTCGTGTTTTCCTGTAAGAAAAGTGTTAAAGTAGTTCATAAATAATCAGCATCTCTTATGGTGAATAGCCTTTGCCTAAATGAGCTCACATGCTTCTCGGCATTAATGTCCATCAGTTATGTTAATGGTGCACATTTTCAACCAAATGCTCTAAGAGCAAGCCAATCTAGTTCTCATCATGATAGGTCTAGTAATGCAATATTTAAGTGAGGATAAAAAAAACCCTAGGGGCATCTTGAAAGTGTGCAATATTAAATGTCTAAATGTCATTGCTGACTACTTTGAAGGCCCTGTTCAGAAATGCTGTAACATACAGTTTCTCCATTATTTTTATTTAAAAAAAGCCTACATTAAGATGGTCTGTCGAGCACTTAAATAATTTGGATTTTTGGGGGGTTCGTAGATCCTGTTGTTTATTAGAACCTTGTGGTGTGGAGCATGCCATGCACTTGAAATCACCTTTAAATATATCTCTATCCCTATAATGTATTCTTCTTTATTTAAGGTTTTTCAGAAGGTTTCTGGTTAACAAGGCCAATGCTGGGTACCAGTATAATTTCAAGTAATATAAATATACAAAGAAGTTACCGGTAAAATGCTTACTTGATAAATGTACAAATATTTATCAGTCCATACAGTAAAATTGTAAAACAGGGTGAAACAGTGGTACAGGGCAGTAATATGGTCTTATACATACAAATTGACTGAGCAGAAAGTCTTCATTTTTGCTTTGTTGGGGAAGGGGGAAGATGGGTGGAGTGTAGATCTATGGAAGGGGTTAGGTAAGTGGAGCATGGGGCAGAGGGCAAAAGGGGGTATCTTGGAAAACAGCTAAATGCTAATGCCATATATGTTCAAAGATTTATCCATATATACAGTAGGAAAACTAACCAAGTTCATATACCAGGGTAAAACTCGGGTATTGGGATAGAGATATGGGTTTAATTTACTAAAGGCAAATAGACTGTTTACTTTGCAAGGGAAGTTACACTTTTACAAGGAAAATTGCACCAGAGCTTAGTGAATGTGAATTACCCAATAGCATACAAGGAAAATAAAAAAACAGTGTTTTATGTTGCACTTGATTGGATGATGGAAGTCAGCAGAGCTTCATCTCATTCACTAGGCTCTGGGGAATATTCTCTTCGAAAGTACAACTTCCCTTGCAAAGTGAACAGCCTATTTGCCTTTAGCAACTCAACCCCATGGTCCTATATATACAAATAGCAGAACTGAGCAGAAAATATTAGATTTTCGTATGCTTTGATGGGAAAGAAGGAGGATGTATAGATCAAGTGAGTGAGGTAATATGAGGTCTAGGTTAACTGTAACCAATAGAACCACATTTTAGTGAAACTCTCTACTTTGTCCTTTGGTGCTGTGAAATTCTGCATTTGCATATGCAGGCTTTTCTATCCATGTAGTTTATAATATTACATAGATACAATTTTTTTGAACACCTTAATGGCTAACATATCGAATTTGTATTGGATTTATGTGTACATTTTCAATTTATGTTTGCTTTATGCATAAGTAATGTAAATCCATTGCATTCAGAAGCATTCTGATTATGTATAATGTGAAGTGACCCTTCACACTGTGTTCTGGATAAAGACTAGCAAAAGTAATATGATCCACACTGATATGCAATCTTTATTTGTCCAAGTGTAATAATGTTTGTATTGACATCTACTTACATTTCGCAAGCAGACATAAATCCCTGTGTGAGCGACTTTAGGCTGGTCTCCTAGGTAGGATTACACCTTACCATCTGTGTGGCATTCACGCGTTGTTAAAAGATCTCTACCGTTGTTGTATAGCTCGCTTTATCACTTCATTAGGTCATAAATGAAGTATGGGCTGTAGTTTGATAGTATACACTGTATGTTTATTAAATGCCTTGGGGCACGTTTTTTGAAGCACAAAAAGTGATTATTCACCACTGAGACCCTGTTGTATATTTTCTGACTGGAAACTCGGGTCTTTGTAACATTCACCATATTTATGATATAGTAAATGGTTTATTCGCTGCTCACAATTTTTTTATTGCACATTTGCTATTTACATATAGCAAGTCATTGATTCTAAAAATGATTTATCATTGATTCCTATCTTGCTAGATCTTTGTACACACTGAAGGCGCCATACAAATTTTAGGCTAATGTCTCCTTTTGCAATTAGTGTCAACACCCACTGCAGATTTGAATTACACATAGCACCAATTTAAAAGACATGTATCATAACTTTGAACCTAAATGGTGTTATGAATAAAATAAGGGAGTAATGAAAGCTGCTGGTTCGGCAGAGTGGACCCTATTATTTTATATGTCGTGTGAATATTTGCTTCACTGGTGTAACAGTGCACTGCTAAAACGTGATCCAAAGGATCAACTGCCTGTTCACTTGGGTGCAAGATTCCTGTGGGCCCTGACCCCAAATAGCAAGCTTGCGCTCATTTCTCCAAATACCAATCACATCCCATTCTTAAACTGCTGAGACTTTTGTTGTGCGTCCTAAGATCTAATGTCACAGATCCAGGTCCAGTTGACTGTCTGTCTGAACATCCAAAAAAAGACATGTGAACAATATTTCAGCACTAATCATGTGATTCGGGATAAGTGAATTACTACTTGACAAGAGTTATTTACAATTAGTGTTGCAAAAAAATTATGAACTGGTCTGGTCTGTGTTACCTATACGAACTTTTCCAGCCAACAGTTTTTTTGTAACAATTGCATAGAAAGTCTATGGAAAACTGCATTTTGTTGATATAGTGAGGTCAGAATTCCCTTTTAGATACTTGATACATGATATAAAGATATATCTTACATGGAAGTGATATCAAGTAAGCCTCATGTTACATTGTTCGGCATTCTGTTATACAACATTGTACAACCAGGTCTTTTTTCGTGTCAGAATGTCCCGATACTATGTACCAGGATGGTACTATGTATAGTCCTGTATTGCATGGTTCCTATTCAGTAGGAAATACACTAGGTTGATTTACTAAATCTAGGGAGAGTGCAAATCTGGCACAGCTCTGCATAGAAACCAATCAGGTTCCATGTTTTTTTTTGTCAAACCTAATTGAAAAAGCTGAAGTCAGAAGCTGATTGGCTACCATGCACAGCTGCACCAGATTTTGCACTTTCCAGTTTTAATAAATTAACCCCAATGTCTTATGGGTTGCTTTGCAACTCCCCCGCACTGGAACCCAGGTATGCATACAACGCCTTGCCAGTAGGCTGCAATAGAGAGGCGGTCTCCTGTGCTAAATTGATAGCATTGTCTGGTCCCTAGAGAAGATAATGCTGCTGTAGCATAAAGAAATTAATTAACCAACTAACTAACTTGAACCAAAAAAATGCATGGTACATACCAGGCTTTAGTATTACAGATGATGTGCAGTTTTAGAAGATGCCTGAGCCCAGCTATAAATCACTACTGGTTGCTGTGTGAGTGACTCTGCAGTCTACAGTGTATAAGGAGACACCAGGTATAAGGGTGGGAAGAAGTGGAGGTGCTTAACATTTTCTATAAAAGAGCGGGTTCTGGGAGGTGGGGAGGGGGTAAAGGGTGGCGCAGGGGATGGAGAGTTGTACCTATTCTCTGACAAAAAAAAAATGCCTTGTATACAGCAGAACACAATTTACAAATATTTTCACTAAATGCTAGATTTAAATTAATATAAAGATTTAGTGACAATAGCAGTGTTCCTGTGCTCTTGGTGTACATCAAAATTGACAGGGAGAATGAAAGCAACAGCTGTGGTCTTATTCTACAGATTAGCAAAGGCAAATGTCAGTTTCAAACCAACATCCAATAATGCTAATGGCAGCAAATTGTTGCAAAGAGAAGCTCTCTGCTCCCCATTATACACATTGCCTCAAAATGAACTGCACCATCCTGCACTGTAGACTAAAAGCCAACTAAAAAGTAGTATTAATATTTAATGTGCTGAGACCGTGCTATCCATTACAGAAATCACTGGGACTGCAGTTTATATTTCCCTTTTCCTCATCCTAGATAGAACATGCAAGAATGCTATGCACAGAGCAAATTATTGGGCCATTAGGTGACAGTTTAATTAGGTCAGCCATCATATGTGTCAGGAAGCAGGTTTTTACTTTAGTAACATTAGTAATATAACCCAGGAAACTATCGATAATCTAGCTTATAAAGACAAAAAGCATTTTTCAATAACATTTTTACCCCTTATAAATAACTACTGGAAAAGTTTGATTATCTTTAGGTACATTGTTTGATCATTAAAAATGTCTAGTCCTGCTTTCATTCAGATAATAGGTGCAGCTAGTAGGGATAGTCATTTGTATTACCATGTGAGTGATAATGTAAGTATTTTACAGTACATATACATATCATTTTTGATATACAACTGTTATTTTGCCTGCTATTCAAAAAGTGTTTCAAAGTGGTTAAAATATGAGTAAGACTAAATAACACCTGGGCTAAACCTACATAGTGAATTCAGGCCTACTGAGCACATAAACAATGTGGCATACACATTGGGGTTTATTTACTAAAGCTGGAGAGTGCAAAATCAGGCTCATTTTTGCATTAAACCAATCAGCTTCCAGTTTTATTGCCAAAGCCTTATTGAACAAACTGAGGTTAGAAACTGATTGGTTTCGATGCAAAAATGAGCCTGATTTTGCACTCTCCAGCTTAAATAAACTGCATTGTGATGATGACGAAAAGAAAGAGAGAACAAAAGTGGAATTGTTGCCAGTAGTACCCAATCCAATTTCGCCTTTCATTATATGTAAGAGACGAGAGGTGACTTAAAAAAATCAGCATTACCTCATATCCCTCCACTGAAAACAATTGTCAGCGACAATCCAATTAGATTGGTTTTCCAACTAGCTGCAGAGTTCTCTTGCTTCTAATTTGTGATATTTATTAGGCCCAAATCAAGTTCTGTCTTCCTTATTGGTTTACGACTGGCTGTGTCATTGGAACTGTCTATTATCAGGCTGATTCAAGTGGTCATGAAAGCTGAATACTGTTCCTAGACATGGCTGCTATTCGGTTTGTCATGTATTAGTACTGTGGGATTAGTCAGAAGTAACATTAAGTACATGTAGCATGCCACTTTATCAGCAACAGTAACGTACAGCATAGAGACCTTTTGTGAAATGGTGCTGGCTCAATAACTAACATAGGGGCAAGGAACACTTAGCCTAACTGATCTGCACTAACAGTTCTTCATATTAACACTGCCTATTGCCTAACACTAATTGCCTGTGTGTGGATTAGTGAGGCTGAAACCTTGTGTGTTGTTTATTATTATTTTTTATTTTATTTCAGGTACTTATATAGCGCTGTCAATTTACGCAGTGCTTTAAATATACTGTCAGGTCCATAAATATTGGGACATCGACACAATTCTAATCTTTTTGGCTCTATACACCACCACAATGGATTTGAAATTAAACGAACAAGATGCGCTTTAACTGCAGACATTCAGCTTTAATTTGAGGGTATTTACATCCAAATCAGGTGTAGGAATTACAACAGTTTGTATATGTGCCTCCCACTTTTTAAGGGACCAAAAGTAATGGGACAATTGGCTGCTCAGCTGTTCCATGGCCAGGTGTGTGTTATTTCCTCATTATCCCATTTACAAGGAGCAAATAAAGGGTCCAGAGTTCATTTCAAGTGTGCTATTTGCATTTGGAATCTGTTGCTGTCAACTCCCTGGTGATGCTCTGCCAGGCCTCTACTGCAACTGTCTTCAGTTCCTGCTTGTTCTTGGGCCATTTTCTGTTCAGTTTTGTCTTCAGCAAGTGAAATGCATGCTCAATCGGATTCAGGTCAGGTGATTGACTTGGCCATTGCATAACATTCCACTTCTTTCCCTTAAAAAACTCTTTGGTTGCTTTCGCAGTATACTTCGGGTCATTGTCCATCTGCACTGTGAAGCGTCGTCCAATGAGTTCTGAAGCATTTGGCTGAATATGAGCAGATAATATTGCCCGAAACACTTCAGAATTCATCCTGCTGCTTTTGTCAGCAGTCACATCATCAATAAATACAAGAGAACCAGTTCCATTGGCAGCGATACATGCCCACGCCATGACACTACCACCACCATGCTTCACTGATGAGGTGGTATGCTTTGGATCATGAGCAGTTCCTTTCCTTCTCCATACTCTTCTCTTCCCATCACTCTG
>BLSH010152934.1:628975-641289 GCA_018402905.1 Glandirana rugosa
GTTCTACACGAAATTTACGTCTGAAAGTCAAAATTAAACTCCCATAAATGTAGGTTTAGTTCACTTGCCACATTCTTAATGTTGTCAAACATATACACGGAGGGTGAAAAATTCCCTGGTTTTCATTACCCTGTTAACCGACGAGTCGACAAGGTACCGGTCCACACACAATAAGGGAGTCATAGGGTAAATGTTCGTCGTCTATTTTCCAGGTCTCAAGTAAAATTCACACGATAAACGCAAACCTTAGACAACGACAGTTGAGAGTTATACTCTAGGTTTGGTCTTCCAGGTCTTTTGGTGTTGCTGAGCTCACCGGTGCATTCTTTCTTTTTAAGGATGTTCCAAACAGTTGATTTGGCCACACCTAATGTTTTTGCTATCTCTCTGATGGGTTTGTTTTGTTTTTTTCAGCCTAATGATGGCTTCCTTCACTGATAGTGACAGCTCTTTGGATCTCATATTGAGAGTTGACAGCAACAGATTCCAAACGCAAATAGCACACTTAAAATGAACTCTGGACCTTTTATCTGCTGCTTGTAAATGGGATACTGAGGGAATAACACACACCTGGCCATGGAACAGCTGAGCAGCCAATTGTCCCATTACTTTTGGTCCCTTAAAAAGTGGGAGGCACATATACAAACTGTTGTAATTCTTACACCGTTCACTTGATTTGGATGTAAATACCCTCAAATTAAAACTGAAAGTCTGCATTTAAAGCACATCTTGTTAGTTTCATTTCAAATCTATTGTGGTGGTGTATAGAGCCAAAAAGATTAGAATTGTTTCGATGTCCCAATATTTATGGACCTGACTGTACATTATACATTCACATCAGTCCCTACCCTCAGGGAGCTTACAATCTAAGGTCCCTAAAGCCTCGTACATACGGTGCTACGGTCGTACGACCGAACGGCCCAAATCGTATGTTGGCTGATGTATCTCACGTACTGACATGCACTAAGCGATCATACAATCAAGCCGAACGTAGTGACGTGTTACGAGCGTATAAAGAGGAAGTTCAGGTGAATGTGATTTGTGAATTAGGGACGTAGGTTAACACAAACGGACACTTCCAGGCGTTCCTGACTTCTGAGCATGCGTGTTTTGCACATAAAACTTGTTGGACCAACTTCTTTGTACACACAATACAACGGTCGTACGACCGCTTGTTGTACAACCAACGTTTCCTAGTTTGCTCATCCAACTTCTGTTGTACAACCGTCGCACGTCGGCTTTTCTAATCGCGCGCACTAACGGTTGGATGATCATACAACAATCGGTCATATAACCGTTCTCATACGACCGTCACACCGTGTGTACCAGCCTTAACTCACATTCATACACATACTAGGGCCAATTTAGAGAGGATCCAATTCACCTACCAGCATGTCTTTAGAGTGTTTGCACCAATACCACATCAGAGGTATAAGCAGTATTCCTAAAAGCTAGTAGTGCATTCTAGCCATTAACAAATGCAATGTGGCTGTGATGAATGATGATGATGGTTTATAAGAGTGAATGAGAGCAGCACAGTGCATAGTGGTTAACCATATCTGATGGCGTGACACTGCAGCACTGAAAAGAGCTCACAAAAAAATGAAAGCAAACTCTATTGATGTGAACCCCAACAGATCTTGTAGGCAAGCAGCACATCGCTGCATTTTGTCCAATCTTGGTGCACATAAAACATTTATCTATGGTTTCATTTTTATTCTAAATCCCTAGCCTTAACATTACAATAATTACTAATGATCAAAGAATAATGCTATAACACTATAACATTCATTTTTGTAGTTAAAAACTTTAGTCAGTGTATCCATGCAGTTAATTTACTGTCAATTACTCAACAATAAATTCTCAGACTGCAGTATGTTATTTACTAAGTTGAAATTTATACACATCATGAGGCATAAATACAACATGATTGTCAAGCAGCTATTACAATATTTGTTGAAAATCATATATATTTGTGACTAATACATTTTTGGCAAAGAACCAATAAACAAATATACCCAACAAACTGACAATAATGTGCAGTGAACATAAAGCTCTGCTTTAAAATGTCACACAATATGTTTGTCCTTATTAATGTAAGAAAATTCGTTAACAGTAAGTTTGATTTTAGGTAAAAAGGCCAGCTATAGATGTGTCTTTGAGAACAATTGTCAGGACAATTGCTTGTCAATTGTAGGACTAAGACCTGCTGCTGCAATGGTGAACACACAATTAGAGTGGACCTATAGTTAAAATCTAGAGTTCGGCATAGCCCTGGTCCACATTGATGCTACTTTAAAATTGCGCTACTTCAAGTGAAGTAGCATCAATTTCAAAGTAGCAAGGTCAGCGCGATTTCAGGTGCTACTTGATAGACATCTGTATGGCTTCATGCACAGATGTCTATTGAAGTCACACCTGAAATTGGCAAAAGTAGTGCAGGAACTACTTTTACAAATCAATGCGGCGCTGAAAAATCGATGTCGCACCGATTGGAACAGTGCCATTGCTGCCAATAGGCGGCGACTTGTAATGCTTGTCAAATTGCTCCAATGTGAACCTAAGCTAAGAGGGAGTCATTTGTATAGTTTAGTTTGGTGAAGCAATCAGTAAAAAATGCATAAATATATCATTCTAGATTAGTCGCAGCAGAGCACTTCCATACCTTACCTTCATTTCCCTAGTCGTACAGATGCCTATCAGGACTTTTGACATCAAATGGGTATATCCCACCTCCTCCTATTCCTGATTGCTGGATTACATTGACTATGCTATTTTTGGCCTAGATCATTGAATAGTAATAGCTGCCTGACTTCGACCCCCCTAATATGGTGGTTGTCTTGCAGCTACATAATACTGTGAAGTGAATGACAAAGCAGGTCAAGGCAAAAGAACAGCTGTAGAATGCCTATGCTATAGCATTCACAGCTGACCTGTCCTATGCTGTTTAAAGGATAACATTCCCTGAGTTTGGGTTCACTTCAATACTTTCCTCGTGGAAAAGAAGTAGTTAGGCCACAAGAGAACTTCCCAAAGAATGAAAAATCTCCATAAGCAATAACTTACACTTATGATACTGAAAGGATCCCTAGGCTAGTAGGGGTACCTGTACATTTATCCATGCTTGTTAAGCATCACACTGGGCCATCTGGTCTGGATGGGATCTAGCCTTGAGATGACTCTCTCAAGTAATCCCTGAACTAATATAGCCCAAATTACAATAAAAATCTCAGAATGCCTATATTGCATTTTATTAAAAATAAAATATTGTGCATGTTAGTGTGTATGTCGTTTAGTAAAAGTGTCAGAAATTGACCTTGAAATCTCAACTTGCATGTGAATTTTTTCACTCACTTCACACATGGTCACTTGTGCTCCTAGGCTATAATATTTTTTTTACTATACTTGTGAGCATATGCCTTTTTAAAATAAAGAGTATGTTTTGTGGACGTTGCGCAATGAGTACTCCTCTTCCTCTTTTCACACATACTCTGCTCCATATGAATATGTGGGATTAATAATTTGTGGAGGGATCCGGAGATCCTTACTAAGGGGCCAAATGCCACATGAGCCTTTCTAACGGGAGCTATGTTCCATACCCAAAGTGAGGGATGTTCTCACTAAAGCAAGATCTCAAAGTGATTGTAAAGGCTCGTTTTTTTTTTTTTAAATAAACATTTTATACTTACCTCCTCTGTGCAGTTGGATTTGCACAGAGCAGCCCAGATCCTCCTCTTCTCAGGTCCCTCTTCTGCTCTCTGACCCCTCCCTCTGGTGAGTGCCCTCTCAGCCAGCAGCTTGCTACAGGGGGCACCCGAGCCGAGTCAGAGCTCTGTGTATTTATTCAGACACAAGGCCCTAACCTGACCCCACCCCCTCTCTCCCCTGATTTTGATTGACAGCTGCAGGATGACAGCCTGGGATGGCTAAGACACTCGTGGACACGCTGCAGAGAGAAAGGGCTCAGGTAAGTAATAAGGGGGTGCTGAGGGGGCTGCTACACACAGAAGGATTTTTATCTTAATGCATAGAAAGCATTAAGATAAAAAAACCTTCTGGCTTTTATAACTCCTTTAATATCTGGTAAGAGGCTAATATTACACCTACGAGTAGAGCACAATTTGATGATTACAGGGAGCACTAGCAAAATAGGAAATGCACACGTGTAGCACCATTTTTAATATCAACATTTTATTTGGGACTTTGTAATATATACAACTTTTTTGGATTTTGTATATCACTTTTGCATGATAGCACAGGCTTTATAAATTTGAACTGTGTTTTTATTATTTATTATTATTTTAAATTTGTTTATTATATACACATGGATGACTTGTTATGTATGATATTTTTAGGCACTTATATGCGCTTTATGGTTATTAGTTGCATGATAGCACCTAATATAACACATTTGTTGATGAATTTTCCTATCACAACTATTTATATTGATAATGTATAAGTTGAGAAGCACTTACAAGCATTTTAAATGACAGCGCAACATATTCTCTCTTTTTGTAATATTATGCCAAGCTGTAAGATGCACCCTGCTGATCTTTCCCTGACAATTAGGAAAATAGATTTAAAAAGCTCCAGATAGTTTCTGTGCATTGCTCAACCCGGCACTTACAGTATATACAGTATATACAGTAAAACCTAGGATTGGGAGCATAATTTGTTCCGGAAGCATGCTTGTAATCCAAAGCACTCGTATATCAAAGCAAATTTCCCCATATGAAATAATGGAAACTCAGATGATTCGTTCCATGATCATTTATTCATAAGTCTTTCAGTTTGTAGTCCATATAAAAAGATTATAGCAATGTGATAGGCTGTGTAACCATAAAATGTCCATCCACAAAAGGCAGCCTCCACAAGGGGATTAGAAGCATAATCCAGTAGGAGCTACAGAGTATAAAAGAGAAGAGAGGCGCCTCTAAGTGTAGCAATATGGTTACATTTATTGAAGGTACAACTCACATGGTTGATGATTAAAACAGGCACATCTAAGTATGCAGGCATCCGTGGTAAAGCTGTCCACATAGACCATCCTCCGCACCGCCAGCTCTCGCCACTGTCAGTCTGCAATCTTGACCGGGAAGACTACCCTGCAGTAGAGCGATCTGAAAGCGAGGCTTGGGGATGACGTTGATGGCGGTGCGGAGGATGTTCTATGTGGACAGCTTTAGCCCGGATGCCTGCATACTTAGATGAACTTGTTTTAATCATCAGCTGTGTGAGTTGCTAAATATTGTACCTAACCATATTACTACACTTAGAGGCGCCTCTCTTCTCTTTTGTACTCAGTTGTGATGTGACACTGCTTATATATCAAGACATCACTTGTATATCAAGTCAAAATTTATTTTAAAAGTTTGCTTGTCTTGCAAACCATGTTACTCTCAAACCAAGGTTTTACTTTAACTATTTTACTAATTCGGGCATGGGACCACACAATATTGACTGTTGGCAGCTCATTACAGAGTTAACTGGCAACGCAGGAGTATTATTAATATTTCTCACTTTCAAAGTGAATTTACACATAACTTAGTGAATGAGGCAGAACACAGTGAAAATTCACATTGCAAAGGATATTCAATAATATTTAAAAAACTGAATTTTTTCTTGCATGTAATTCGATGATTGAAGTCAGCATAAAGTCACCTAATTCACTAAGCTAGGTGACAATTCCATTTGCCAAGAAAACTTAGTTTAGTGAATGAGGTGAAGTTGTGTTGACTTCAATCATCCAATAATGTGCAAACAAATATGTTTTTTTTATATTTTCCTGGCAGATTATTGGGTATTCTTTTCCAATATAATTTTCACTTTGTTTTACCTAATTCCCTAAGATAAGTGAAAATTCACTTGCTCGACTGCTTTAATAATCAACTTTACTGTGTTATTATTGGTTGAAATCAATAATCGTGTAAAGTCTATAAGCAACTTTTACAGCTATGACTTATCATAACTAAATTGTAGAAGCATGTATTCTGAACCTTCTGGTTATTATTGCTAAGTGCTGAGATTTGTATAGCATGACAATAATGGTGGTCATGCATGAGATCAACTGTTTTTTTTAGTCTAGCACTGGTTGCTTTGAATGTGAAACCAGGGATAACACACACAACCTTTTTGAATTTAAGGATATACTGTATGGGTATAACAAAAGCATATTTCCTAACCTGATGCATATTACGTTTACTTAATTTCATAAGAACAAACTGAGTACATATTTTCTGAAATTGCTATTATTCTGTGACTCTATGTAGTGATTTAAACAGATTCCACTGAAATGTATGTTGTGGCCAAATACAATGTACCGTAATCTGTTTTTCAGCCATAATATGGTACATAGTTATGGAGTGTAGCTACATTGCAATAAAACAGGGGTAAGTAGCTTGATAGAAAATGCATATTAGAACCTAGTGTCTTTACTATGAACCTTGTTCTATAGCAAAACTGAAGTGATCTTTTTCTGGTAGAAAATAACCATGGCCAACAAGATGGCACATGTACAACCAGCAGTGAACAGCAGTGAAAGTAATTTATTCACATATACAATAAACATATAACATAACAAGTACAGTAAATAACATTTATCAGAGCGCATTTAACTATTTACCATAAGTAACCTTTTTTGTACTTTTTATACTATAGATTGCTTAAAAAAAATGACATAAATGCATTGATAACGACTTTAACCTACCTGTGATTTCCACTAAACCGTCTCTAGTTTTGACAACCAGTTCCTCGGGAGAAAAGTGGTTGACATCTAAGCTGATCTTCCAGCAGTCGGCTGTTTGTCGGATCTCTGAAATGCCACTGCTAAGTTGACGACTTAGTGCCCTGTTAAAATCAGGGACAGTTGCCGGTGCAGGAGAGGCTACAGCTGGAGTAGTAGGTGGAGGAACATCCACTGACTGACTGGGAAAAAGACGGACGTAGCCTGGCCAACTGGTGCTAGGCCATTGGTACCAATCTTCAGGAATTCTTGGCATGCCAAAAGACTGGTCAAACAGTCGGCTGGTACCGTGGTACCAGTCTCGGAATGGTTCCCAGCTTGGGGTACGAAGGAAAGTGAAGGGAATTCTACGTTCTGAAGACATGGTCTGGGTCTATGGGACTCTTCAACAAGCTGTTTTTGCTCTGTCCAAGCTTCAGTCTGTCACTGGTATTTGGAAGGTGCAGCTGTTTTATGGAGAGCCAGGCATTTATTTTTAGCAACTGAAAAGTGTGTGCTATTACTGGAGATTACACAAGTAGTTGTGATAGAAGGTTCTCGTTCCTCAGGCATAACAATTCACTGACAAGTCATTTATGAATATTCATGTACCATCACATCAAGCAAATAAGAAACATTCCTTTATATGTCACTTATGTGGCTGTAACTGGAAATGACATAGACACTTTGAAAGGATATATTAGCATAGTAGTTCTTTATTTAACCACTTCAGCCCCGGAAGGATTTACCCCCTTAATGACCAGGCCATATTTTGCAATACGGCACTGCATAGCTTTAACTGACAATTGCGTGGTCGTCATTGTACCCATATAAAATTGATGTCCTTATTTCCCACAAATAGAGTTTTCTTTTGGTGGCATTTGATCAGGTCTGCAATTTTTATTTTTTGCGCTATAAACAAAAAAAGACAGACAATATTTAAAAAAAAAAAAAAAAAAAAAAAAAAAAAAAATATATATATATATATATATATATATATTTACTTTCTGCTATAATACAGATCCCAAAAAAAAAATAATAATAATAAAAAAAAAAAAAATATATATATATATATATAAACAAATGTATTCATCAGTTTAGGCCAATATGTATTCCTCTACATATTTTTGGTTTAAAAAAATCGCAATAAGCGTTTATAGAAACATAGAAAAGTGACGGCAGAAAGAGTAGTCCATCGAGTCTGCCCCTTTTTATTTATTTATTTATTTATTTTTTTTTGTTTTGTTTTTTCCACATTAACCTTGTTGTCTGACTATAGATTTATGTTTATCCCAAGCATGTTTGAAGCCATTTACTGTTGACTGTCTCACAACCTCTGTTGGTAGTTTATTCCAATCATCAACCATCCTTTCAGTAAAATAATACTTTCTAAGATTAGTTTTGAACTTCCCTCCGGTTAGTTTGAGGTCATGTCCCCGTGTTCTTGATTTTGGTTTCATATTGAAAAGACTGCCCTCCTGAACCTTATTCACCCCCTTGATGTATTTAAAGGTTTCAATCATGTCTCCCCTCTCCCTTCTTTCCTCCAGACTGTACATATTAAGTTCCTGAAGTCGCTCTTGATATGTTTTATCCCCCAGACCTTTCACCATTTTTGTTACCCGTCTCCGAACTCGTTCTATCTTATCAATATCTTTTTGTAAGTGTGGTCTCCAGAACTGGACACAGTATTCTAAATGAGGTCTCACTAAAGATCTATATAGAGGAATCAGAACCTCTTTCCTCCTGCTAGTGATCCCTCTGAAATAAGCACCCCCAAATCTTTTTCTTTTGTAGTGCTGGCTAACACTGTACCGCCAATGTTGTACTCTCTAAGGGGATTGTTTTTCCCTAGATGTATTATTTTACATTTAGAAATATTGAACTGCAGTCTCCGATGCTTTGACCAATCTTCCAGCAATGCCAAATCATGTTCCATGTAACAGACACCTCCAGGGATATCAACCCTATTACACACCTTTGTATCATCAGCAATTATTGATTGAATGCGCAAAAGCTATAGTGTCTATGAACTATGGGATAGATTTATCGACTTTTATTTATTTTTTTTAAGTTTTTACTGGTAATGGAGGCGATCTTCATTATTAGTGGCACTGCAACATTGTGGCGGACAAATCTGACCCCAAGTGACACTTTTTGGGGACCAGTGACATTATTACATTGATCAGTGCTAAAAAAATGCACTGATCAATGTATAAATGACGTTGGCAGGGAAGGGGTTAACACTGGGGGGGGGGTCAAAGGGTTAAATATGTTCCCTGGGTGTGTTCTAACTGTAGGGGGGGTGGGCAGCCTGGAACACCACAGAGATCGCTGTTTCCAATCACTGGGAACAGCAGATCTCTGAGATGTCCCCTGTCAGAACAGGGATATGCCTTTTTTTACATAGGCAGATCCCCGTTCTGCCTCTGTATACCGCGATCGTGGGTCATCGGCAGGTCATCGGCGGACACGTGATGCTATCACATGCACAGACTGCCATGCGGGTATGGCGGTTTGCGCAATGGAGCCGACCTGCCACTGTATATGTACAGTGGCTGGTCGGCAAGTGGTTAGTATATCTACAACAATGATGTTATTTCAAAATCTGTAATAACAGTTACTACCTTATTTGCTGCTTGTTAAAGATATCATTAGCAACATTATAACTTTACTACGATGGGAAAAAAACCTGATTGAATTTCATCGCCTGTGAGACAGGAGAGGACAGAGATAGGGAAAAAGAAGAAAGAAAATAAACGGGGGTAGGAAAAAGGGAGTACGCTGGAAGAAGAGTGGCAGAATGTGGCGCTTTACTAGGTGCAGGATCCGAAAAGGGCCTTATACCCCAGCAATTTTAATTCTCTGTGTACACTGACTGGAAACCCAGATGAAGTGGCATGGGGACAGCGGTGAAGTGGATGACTGTCTACTAACAGCTTGGATTGGACAGCACTGGAGCAGAGCAAAGATGTAAAGCGTGCCAAAATATATAGCATATTTGTACATTATGGTAATATACCACTCAACATTTTTAAGGCCGTTGGGTGTTAGTGGAAGCCATGATAGCCATGTCTCCTCCTAATTGACATACTAGGAAAGAATGGCCATACACAGAGCTTCCATTTGATTTTGCCCTTTAACCAGTTCCTGACCGTGCACTGTATTTTTACTGCGGCAGTGTGGCGCTGTCTTGCGAATCGCCATACATAAGAGGCGATTTGTGGATGTGCAGCTAGGGGGCGAGAGCACGCTGCTGGTGGCGCGCTCTCATGCCCACCACTCTCTGGAGGAATGTGCCCGTGGCTCGGGTGGACCTGATGTCCTCTGGCGAGCCGCAATGACCTGCCAGAGGGAAAGAATGGGGAATTGCCGAAGTAAACACCGCGGTTCCCCGTTCTTACAGACGGCATGTGAGAGATCTACTGATCCCTGTCACTGGGATCAGTTAGATCTCTTATGCCCATGGTAGCCCAGCCCCATCACAGTTAGAACACACCCAGGGAACACAGTTAGCCCCTAATTCTCCTCCTGCAGGTTAACCCCTTCACTGTCAATAACATTTGTACAGTAATCAGTGGATATTTAAATTTCTGATCGCTGTATAATTGTCATTGGTCCCAAAAAAGTGTAAAAAATGTCCGACATGTCCGCCCCAATATCAAAGTCCTGATAAAAATCGCAGATGGCCGCCATTACTAGTAAAAAAAAAATGTAAAAATGCCAGAAATTAATTCTCATGGTTTTTAACCACTTCAATACCGGATGTTTATACCCCTTCCTGCCCAGACCAATTTTCAGCTTTCAGCGCTCTCACACTTTGAATGACAATTACTCTCTCTTTCTACACTGCACCTAAACAAAATTTTTATCATTTTTTTCACACAAATAGTGCTTTCTTTTGGTGGTATTTAAGAACCTCTGGGTTTTTTATTTTTTGCGACATAATTGAAAAAAGTGCGAAAATTTTGAAAAAAAAAACACTTTTTTTTAGTTTCTGTGATAAAATTTTGCAAATAAGTAATTTTTGTCAATAAATTTGGGCCAAAACCTATACTGCAACCTATCTTTGGTAAAAATAACCCAAATAAGTGTATATTATTTGGTCTGTGTGAAAGTTATAGAGTCTACAAACTATGGTGCAAATTATTGAAAATTGATCACACCTGATGCACAGATGGCCTATCTCAGTTCTTGAGGCCCTGAAATGTCAGGAAAGTACAAATACCCCCCAAATTACCCCATTTTGAAAAGTAGACATTCCAAGGTATTTAGCAAGAGGCATGGCGAGTTTTTTGAAGTTGTACTTTTTTCCCACAATTCTTGGGAAAATTAAGAAATTGTTATTTTTTTTTTTGCACAAAATTGTCAAAACAACAAGTTATTTCTCACACACAGCATATGCATACTTCCAATTACACCCCAAAATACATTCTGCTACTGTCCCCGAGTATCATACCACATGTGTGAGACTTTTTCACAGCCTGACCACATAGAGAGGTCCAACATGCAGGGAGCACCGTCATGCATTTTAGGAGCAGAATTTTCACATCTAATTTCCTAACGACCTATTACACTTTTGAAGGCTCTGGAGCACCAGGACAATAGAATTACCCACAAAATGACCCAATTTTGGAAAGCAAACACCCCAACGTATAATCTGTGAGGCATTATGAGTCTTGTGAATGGTTCATTTTTTTCCACAAGTCTTCGAAAAACGTGGAAAGAAAATGAAAACGCTTTTATTTTTACACAAAGTGGTCAATTTATAAGTTATTTCTAACACATAGCATGCACATAGCAAAAATTACCCCCCAAAATATATTCTGCTACTCATCCCAAGTATGGCGATACCACATGTGTGAGACTTTTATACAGCCTGGCCACATAGAGAAGTCCAACATGCAGGGAGCACCGTCAGGCATTCTAGGAGCAGAATTTTCACATCTAATTTCCTAACGACCTATTACACTTTGAAGGCCCTGGAGCACCAGGACAATAGAATTACCCACAAAATGACCCAATTTTGGAAAGCAAACACCCCAACGTATATTCTGTGAGGTACTCGGATACTCTGATGGGCAGGTGACAGGTACTCGGGTACTCTGACGGACAGGTGACAGGTACTCGGGTACTCTGATGGACAGGTGACAGGTACTCGGGTACTCTGATGGACAGGTGACAAGTACTCAGGTACTTTGATGGGCAGGTGACAGGTACTCAGGTACTCTGATGGACAGGTGACAAGTACTCAGGTACTCTGATGGACAGGTGACAGGTACTCGGGTACTTTGATGGACAGGTGACAGGTACTCGGGTACTTTGATGGACAGGTGACAGGTACTCGGGTACTTTGATGGACAGGTGACATGGCGCCAAGAGGGACAGTGTGTGGCTAGCACACACTGTCCATCTAACGCCATTGTCGAACAATGGCGGATGACATGTGGTTCGTGTGACTAGTGGGGGGGTTATTTCTCCTGGACAGTGGTGGGGTAGTTTCATGGACAGTGTCAGGTAGTCTCATGGACAGTGGACAGGTAGTTTCATGGGCTCATGGACAGTGGACAGGTAGTTTCATGGGCTCATGGAC
>BLSH010152934.1:668879-683241 GCA_018402905.1 Glandirana rugosa
GGTCACGGCCTAGTCAACCTCTAGGCTCCTACTCCACATCCACCCCCCTTCCTGTTATTTTACTTGATTTTAATTTATTTTCCCTATCCCCATTTATTTGTAGGGCACTTGCCCTAGTTTGAAGATGATTTTAGAACAGTTATATGGCTTCTACCGTTAATTAATACTTTTCAGACACAGTTTGAAGATGATCCACATTCACCTCCATTTTTGCTTTTTTATGTTTTTATTTTTTTAAAAATATTTACAGTTATTTCCCTGTCCCCATTTTTTTGTAGGGCACTTGCCCTACCCTTACCCCCATTTTACTTCCTTTTGCAGCCCTCTGGGGCTTTCCAGGACTTTCCTACAGCCATTTTTGTGCCTAAAAGTTCGGGTCCCCATTGATTTCAATGGGGTTCGTTGTCCGTGCGATCGTTCGGGTTCCGTCCGGACCCGGACCCGGACTTTGTCCCGAAGTTCGGACGGACCAGCAGAACCCGAACTTCCAGGTGTTCGCTCAACTCTAGTAGTAACATTATATCTTACTGAGCTGTCTTCTGTGAACTGTGATCATAGAGTGACCATGCAACTCTGAGGATGGTCATCAGCAGTTTAGGACAAAAATATGTACATTTGGGCTTTACTGAGAATGCATGTTTATGTCTACGAAACATGGCGGAGGGAACGTCTCAGGAGAAGCAATAGTCATAGAATGTTTCCAAGTGATCTTCTCCACCTGAGATACAGGGGTTGGACAAAATGATGAAAACAAATATGGTAAAAGAACTAAATCGTTACCTAATATGGTGTTGAACTGCCTTTGGCACCCAAGACGGCCTGAATTCTCCTGGGAATTGACAAATATAAGACTAGGATGGTGGAAACTGGAATCTGATACCGCTCTTATTCGAAAATCACAATCCTGTGCAATGTCCTTTTGTCTCTTTCAGTCAGTCGACTAAGTCGACCGCACTTATGCTTATCAGACAACGTTTTTCAGAAACTGTATATGCTGTCATAACTTTTGATATTGTACTTTGCGATACCGCAAATAAATTGGCAACTTTAGTCACAGAGGCACCAGCTTAGCGGGCACCAACAATTTGCCCTCTTTGAAACTCAGCAGGCTCTGACATGACTTTGTATTGCTAACAGCACACGCAGTGAATGGGGAAAGTGAGGCTTCCTACCTGTTAGCGGAAGCAAAACAATGTAACATCACTTCCACTTTTAACGTGAAACTTTCACACCTGCAAATCATGTAGTGTTTCCATATTTTTGTTTAACCCCTGTGGAATAGGTGGACCGGGGCAGTTAGTGTCCATTTAACTGTCCACTAGTATTGGGAAGAAATTGCTCAGGAAGCAATTACCTGCATTTAGGGGCAGACTGTGGCTCTGTTAGACAAATTTACCCTTACTTCCTGTTCTGGTAACAAGTGTCCTCAGATCAGGAGGTGTGAGGGAATGGTCTCTCTAAGTAAAGCACAGCGCTAAAAACCTAACAGGGTTTTCTAAAATGTTTAATAATAGTAATATTCATAATACAGATAGTCTTATGTCAGTACTGGTTCTATTACTGCTTGCTTTCTGGGTTTAGAGCCTTCAATAACCATATTCATAGTGACTTGCTGTGGAGTTATTTTAAGAAGTGATGTGTACTTCTGAAGCACATTGCAAACAAAAAAGAACAACCACCTGTCTGCCTCCTTTTATTTGTCCGACAGATTGGACTGACAGTCACAAATTAGAACTGGGAAATTCACTGTATAAAATTTAAAATAAACTTGGAATGAATGTTGGTTGAATCATTTTAGGCCCTGTTTTGCACATAAAAGTAATGCACAGCAATCCTTAAAAAAAGAAAAAGAAAAATGGGTGCATCTCTGCAGACCCCTAATTGTATTACCAACACAAAATTTGTAAGCTGTGATTTGTACAGTTATATACTGGTTTTTGCAAATTTTTATCCCTTGCATTTTAGTGTTGATCTCTTACAGCCTGTTTGCAGCCCCTTACTATCTACATGGCAACAGTGAACCATGCCTATGTAATGTGTCTTAGTCTCCATAATTGGGCCATGTGAGAAAGTGATAATGCAGGAACACATCTGGGAGACAGAGCGTTGTCACCATATAACAGGAAGGGCCCAAACAGGAACCTTCACGGCCACAGCATGACGACTGTTTATGCATTCTCCTGTGGACCACCTAGGCAAACAGATGTTAGGTGAGCTATTGGTGGTGGTTTATTAATCCTCTTTGGAGAGAAATACAAGAACTGCCATTACTGAACTCCTTTTAAAAATGCTAACTGCCTTGCTGTCATGCTGATCCTCTTACTTTAATACTTGCTCTGGGTAAGTGACTTGGAAAAGTGATAAGTAACTTGGTAAGTAACTTGGAAAGTGCTGAAGCTACTGAATCAGCAAGGCAACTAGCAGTATTAGGAGAGGATAGCAATGTACTTTATCCACTTAAGGACCGGAAGGATTTCCCACATTAGGACCAGAGCACTTTTTGCAATTCGGCACTGCGTCACTTTAACTGACAATTGCGCGGACGTGCGACATTGTACCCAAATGAAATTAGCGTCCTTTTTTCCCCACAAATAGAGCTTTCTTTTGATGGTATTTGATCGCCTCTGCGTCATTTCTGGTCACCGTTATAAAAAAAAAAATAGTGACAATTTTGCAAAAAAAACACAATATTTCTTACTTTTTGCTAAAATACAAATCCAAAAAATAAAAAAACAAATGTATTAATCTGTTTTGGCCGATTTATATTCTTCCTCGTATTTTTGTTAAAAAAATTGCAATCTGTGTTTATTGATTGGTCTGCGCAAAAGTTGCTGCGTTTACAAACTATAAGAATTAATTTCTGGCGGTTTCACAATAATTTTTTTTACTAGTAATGGTGATCTGCGATTTTTATGGGGACTGCGATATTGGGGCGGACATGTCGGACATTTTTTACACTTTTTTGGGACCAATAAAATTTATGCAGCAATCAGAAATGTAAATATCCACTGATTACTGTATACATGTCACTGGCAGTGAAGGGGTTAACCTGCAGGGAGAGATCTAGGGGTTAAGTGTGTTCCCTAGGCATGTTCTAACTGTGAGGGGGCTGGGCTACCTTAGGCATAAGAGATCTAACTGATCCCAGTGACAGGGATCAGTAGATCTTTTAAATGCCCACTGACAGAGCGGGAAACCGCCGTGTTTACATCGGCGGTTCCCCATTCTTCCTCTCTGGCAGGCAATCGTGGTGGAGATCGAGTCCAGCCCGAGTCGCGGGCACCACCAGCGGCGCACTCCCGCCCGCTACAGCACACGTGCGAGCCTCCGTTTATAGACAGCGATTCACGGGACGCTGCCACTCTGCAGCAGTAAATGTGCGCTAGCCAGTCGGGAACCGGTTAAGTAACATGCCTTCTGATCTATAGTGCTTGCATCTCCAGGTTCCAGTTTGAAGGCAAACCAACCACCCTGAAAAGCCAGTTCGTTTTTTGTTATATTCATCCATCTTAGCCATCATAACCACTCCTTCTCCTTCCAATCTCCTCCACCGTGGCCACATAGCGATTGGCAGCCTTATTACTCATCGGTGGGACAAGAAGAGCAGAAAGTGGCAGGTCACAGCTCAGCCATTTCCCCAAAAGAGCGACTTGTCCAGGTTACTCTGCAAATTAACTAAGAGCGCCTACTGGAGTTGCTCGAACATTTGTCAGCAAGATGATTTTTCAACATACAGGATGTTGGGGAATGTATCACATCAATCACAGTGTACAAAGTATTTTGGGGCACGTAGTGTATATCCAAGTATGAAGGTGGCGGTATTGAAGAGGCTTGCTGGGGGGCACTCGTAGGAAGGAGGAGTGGACAGTGCCAGTTAGGGACTCCAGAGGAGGAGGTAAGTCATTGCTCTGTGCAATACCATTGAACAGAGCAGGTAAGTATAAAATCTTTTAATTTAAAAAAGTATAATATATATCATTTACAATCACTCTAGGAGGAGCCGATTGGTGATTTTGGGTTCTCTGTTCTTCGCCCCAGCTCCAAGAATGGCATCAGCCCCTTTGGCACACCTGGTTAGATACAAAATTACTGCAAAAACAACTTTTAACCACTTCAATACCAGGCACTTATCCCCCTTCCCGTCCAGTCCAATTTTAAGCTTTCAGCACTGTCGCATTTTGAATGACAATTGTACGGTCATGCAACGCTGTACCCAAACAAATGTTTTTATCATTTTGTTTCCACAAATAGAGCTTTTTTTTGGTGGTATTTGATCACCTCTGCGGTTTTTATTTTTTGTGCTACAAATAAAAAGACCGAAAATTTTGAAAAAAAATAAATCTGCATTTCTCTCTTTCTGTCACAAAACTTTGTAAATAAGTTCATTTTCTCCATCACTGATGGGCACTGATGAGGCTACACTGACAGGCACTGATGAGGCAGTACTGATTGGCACTGATGAGGCAGCACTGACGGGCACTGATGACGAGGCACTTATATTCACCACTGATGGGCACTGATAGGCAGCACTGATAAGCAGCACTGATGGTCACCGACAGGTGGCACTGATATCCAGCACTGACGGGCACTGATAAGAGACACTGATGGGCATGCATAGGCACACTGATGGGCACTGATTGGTGGCACTGATGGGCACTGATAGGCAGCAATGACAGAATGCACTGTAAGTTTGCCATTCCCTGGTGGTTCTGGGTGGCATCTGAAGTGGACACTGAGTGCCATCCATGTTGGGCATTGTGCCCCTTACCTGGTGGTCTAGGGTGGGCTGCCTGGTGGTCAAGGTGGGCTCCCTGTTGCGCTCCCTGGTGGTCCTGGATGGCAATCAGCGCAGACCCCCTTGTCAGGAGAGCCGTTGATCACAGATGCCAGTAGAGGAAAAGCCAATAGAGCGCTCTTCCTGTTTACACTGTGATCAGCTGTGATTGGTCATGGCTGGTCACGTGGTAAATAGCTTCCAATGGAAGCTCTTTACCGAGATCGGGAATGTGGTGGGTCAGACTGACACACCGCACCACCAATCTCCGTGATGTGCGCCCCCCGCGGGTGCGAGATCATGGGTTATCCGGCCGGACGTCAAATGACGTCCAGTCAGGATAAGTGAACCACCGCCCAGCTGTCGTTTTGCAATAGGCCGGGCAGGAAGTGGTTAAGAATGCAAGTAAAGAAAATACCAATATCCTGGCTGTGGATTGATACCAGAAACAGACAGACACAACTGGTCATGACAAATGAGCTGAATATTTTATTACAAAAAAAAATATTCTTGGAAACTTACAGCACTGTTGAACCTTGCTGTAGAGTATCAATACAATAGAAATGACAATCTCTAATAGCAACTGTAAAATATAGAAAAGAAAGCACAATAATCTATATGTCCATTGCACAAGCGTCTAGAGGGAGGAGAGAAGGTTTGTCAACTTCTCAGCTCCTTCTGGGCCACAAGCACCAATGAAAATAACAACAAAAAAGAAGAAAGGGGTTAACAGGTACAATAAGTACAGTTCTGTAACATTACAGGTCCTGGGTTGAAGAGTATTAGTGTCTTCTGCTAGCAAACGTTGGGGCCCTTTGTAGGGAGAGTAGGCTTAATCAAGCAAAAGTGAGACAGTAATCCTCTATGATATCCTGTTAGGTAGTGGTTTGTAAGAAGAGAATGGCTAAAAGTGGCTGCTCCAAACAAGCATCTTCTAACGCTAGAAAGGGAAATAGGTGTCTGCATGCAATGTCTGTACTGCTTTAAGAAGGATGTTTTGGGTTTTCACTCGCTCACCAATCCTGTGTGCAATGACACAAAGGAGATTCCAAATGCAGGCTCCTAGAAATGTTGTAAGGCACCGGATCACCTCCTGTCAGCCGATCAGGATGGCTGGTAGCTAAACTGGCAAGGTTACCGGACAGTGGCCGACTGCACACCAGGATGGGTCTTGCGATCTTTGAAGCGGTGTGGGTCATCTCTGCTGGGCGGCACTGGGTTTCCGAGCAGGGTCCCTAGGCTGAACGGTGGTGAACCATGTGGGTGTCACTGTTCCTGGCTCCTCTCAGCCATCCTCTCTCCTCAGTCTCCTGGCAGCAGTCTCAGGAAAAACATGCCTCTCTCTCACTCAGATGCTGGTAGACAGTGTGGCTCTCTCTCTTAGATGCTGGTAGACAATGTGGCTCTCTCTCTCTCAGATGCTGGTAGACAGTGTGGCTCTCTCTCTTAGATGCTGGTAGACAATGTGTCTCTCTCTCTCTCAGATGCTGGTAGACAGTGTGGCTTTCTCTCTTAGATGCTGGTAGACAATGTGGCTCTCTCTCAGATGCTGGTAGACAGTGTGTCTCTCTCTCTCGGGTGGAGTTCCATCACACAGTCCCGTCACCTCGCCACTCCTGTACTCTGTCCCCTCACCTCCTGGTAACTCTCCCTGGTAGTCTCAAGAGAAGCGTGGCTTTTTCTCCTTCTGTTGGGTTACACACTCCCTGGTGTCAACGTGTGTCTCTCTCCTCAATATGGCACCTCCAATCCTTCTCTCACACATGTGCCTCCTCTCCTTTTTCTCTGGCTCCTGGCTATTCTTCCCCCTATTTCCGGGCATGCTGGGGGCTGTAGGTTACCCCCTGTGGTCCACAGTGGGGCTGCTTGTCCTTGGGACTTCATGTCCCATCCTGCTCCACTGGCCTGCTGTGATTAGTCCTTTCTCCTCAGCCAATGGGAAGGGAGGAGTACTGGAGCTTCGGCGGCTGGAATCCACAGAGCCGCCCTGTCTCTCCTCTACTTCTCCCGCACTGCGATAGGAGGTGAGGGGGGCAAGCGGGGCAAGGAGACACTGGCAGCTGCCTTTCTCACTGTGGCACAGCTGTTCCTGCTGTGGCGGCTTGTGCCTAGAGTTGCCACCTCATGCTTTTAAAACAGAACACATATTAATTCCACAGGTTCTGTGGCTGATTAAGGTGCTAATTAAACTCACTTGGTGCCTTAACTGCATTCAATTAGACTCAGAACCTGTGGAATTCATATGTCTTCGGGTTTAAAGGGATGGGGTGGCAACTGTACTTGTGCCTCGATCGTGCGAGGGAGGGATCAGGGAGTGTGGGCAATGAGGAGAGGAGCAGATTCACTCTCGCTCTCCTTACTTGCAGGAACTACAGTCTTGTGCTGTGGCGGCGCTCCGATCGGGGTAATCTGTCTGTGAGGGGGGACCCTGCAACCCTGCAACATATAGTTATCACAAGTGAACTCAAATCTGATAAGTAACTTGTGAAAACCAGCACATACAGTACAGTATATATGGGCACCCTAGGCAATGATTTTGTAATTTTTGTGAAATATAAAATTGAAAAAGAAATCACAATTTTAGCAAGAATAGATATTTCTTCTTTACGGTCTGCCAGGGTTATATTACATATAGGTGCTTCTTCGTCAGTGGGAGAAAATGACTTGCCTTTCAGCATTCTAATAGATATTTTATGATTGAATATTCTCTATTACATACCAAACTTAGCACTGGTCTCACACTATAAATTATTGTTCTCTGTAAGATGTACATGCTGTACACTGTGAACCCTGACAGGCTATTAATAATCTTATTAGGATCTACTGATCCAGAATGCTCTACCCTCTTCTGCCAAGACAGTTTATTTATAGAAAGTAAAGTTACTGTCCAGCACTAACTTACAGGGAATCTTCTAGATGGCCCAACCAAATCCTAGGCATCAGCTCCATCTAGTGGTGGAGAGAAGGCATTCCTTATACTGTCATTCCTGTACTAATATTCCTTCTATTTAGGGCTGGTTCACACCAGATTCAGTTCACAGCATTTTTATTTTTGCATCAAAAATGCATAGACAGTGTTTAACATGGTTTCAAACAGCCCTAGTTCACGCTAGTGCAGTCAACAAAAGTAGAACCTGTTTTTTTTAGTATGGAACTTGGCAAAACACATCAAAAACACACTGGAATGCACAAGTCCTCAATTGTCCTCAATTGAGATCAAGAAAAAACAGAGGGGAAACAAACGCACTGGAACACATCAAAAACACATAAAAAATATACATGCAGTAGCACATCTGGGACACAGACATTGTGGCGTGAACCAGCCCTTATGCATTGGTGAATTACTACATTTTTGTTATCATTAGTTTATTTCAGGTACATATATAGCGCTGTCAATTTACACAGTGCTTTACATATACATTGTGCATTCACATCAGTCCCTAGCTATTATCAATTTACAATTGATTATTTTTCCTGATGTACATGTTTTAAATTAAATTCAGCCGAACAACTAAATAAACTTGAAATACACATGTGATCTGTTTTAAAAAGATATCTCCTGATCCATCGTTCTCAGAGAGTTATCTACCCATCTATGTACGGTATACCTAACAACTTTGTAACCATGCACTACAAAGTGCAGAAGAACTTAGTCCGTACATACAGAAGAACAGATACTGAAAATTGCACTCACTTTACAGACCAATGGAAGTGCTGCTGTGCAGTGTCCATAGATGCAGTGGAAGAATAGATATGAGAATTATCCCCAGTATACTGCACAAAAAAGTGGTGCTGTCCAGGAGTCCATGTGTACAGAATAAAAGAGATACTGAAACTTAAACTCAGTATACAGGACAGAATCCATGCATAAAGGATCCGAGCAAATACAAAGAATTACACTCAGTGTAGAGAACAAGAGAAGCGCACTTCTCAGAAGGAGAATAAAGGAGATACTGAGAATCATACCCATTACAGAGACATAGGTAGAAAAACCGATGTGTACAGAGGTATTATTTTTCTTTTTCTTTTTGTTACATGTAGAACACCATAGGGAGATAGAGTGCCCTTTTAAACTTGGCTGGCTGAGTAGTAGAATAACAGAAGCATGGCCCCTTTAGCAGCTTAAAGTAATATTAAAGCCTATGTTTGTCTTTAAAAATGAAATTCTTATAGCATGGTTGAAATGTAAAGTCATATATTAATTTTCATATTGTGTTCAAATTATTTCTAGCCTACTCCTAAAGGCAATAACAAACATGTTATATTTATGTGCTCTGGGCAGTGGTTTCGCACAGAGCAGCTCTCCTCCTCTTCTTAGGTTCCGCGCTGGCACTCGTTGCCCCTCCCTACTGCTAAGTGCCCAAAGAGCAAGTAGCTTGCTATGGGGGCTACCGAGTCACTGGTCTGCATGTCCATTCACACAAAGAGCAACAGCTTTCCATCCCCCTTCTCCTCTTCCTGATTGGCTCACTCTCTGTAATTGACAGCAGCAAGAGCCAATGGCTCCCACTGCTGTCTCAGACAATGAGAAGGGAGAGTCCCCAGAGAGACAAGGCTCTCGTGGACACATCGCTGGATCGTGATGGGGCTCAGGTAAGTAGTAGGGCTGCTGCACACAGAAGGTTTTTTACCTTAATGCGTAGAATGCATTGGGGTAAAAAAACACCTGCCTTTAGAACCACTTTAACCACTTGCCGACCGCCAACCGCAGGTTGACGGCGACAAGGTGGCTCGATATCGCAAACCGCCGTCATACGACGACGGCTGCGAGGTCGTGCACTGTGAGCGTGCGCACGCCGCCGGTGTTGGGGGGGCCCAGGGAGTGGGTGCAGCGGACTCGATCGCCGCCGGCTACCCGCGATGCCCCCCCGCAGTGAAAGAACGGAGATCCGTGTAAGTAAACACGGATCTCTGTTCTGTGAGAGGGGGAAGGGCTGTGATCACAGCCTTCCTCTATATGGAAGCTGTGATCACGCCCCTTCCCCTGCCAGTCAAACACTAAAACAGTTAGAACACGCCCAGGGAACACAGTTAACCCTTAGAGCGCCCCCCCCCCCCAGGTTAACCCCTTCACTGCCAATGGCATTTACACAGTAATCAGTGCATTTTTATAGCACTGATCGCTGTATAAATGTCAATGGTCCCAAAAAAAGTGTCAAAATGGTCCGACATGTCCGCCCCAATATCGCAGTTCTGCTAAATATCACAGATCGCTGCCATTACTAGTAAAAAATAAAACAATAAATAAAAACCCCAGAAATGAATTCTCATCATCCGTAAACGCGGCAACTTTTGCGCAAACCAATCAATAAACGCCGATTGCGATTTTTTTTATCACAAATATGAGGAAGAATATAAATCGGCCAAAACCATTGAAAAAAAATGTTTTTTTATATTTTTTTTTTTGGATTTGTATTTTAGCAATAAATAAGAAATTTGGTTTTTTTTTTTTGCAAAATTGTCGCTCTTCTTTTGTTTATAGCGGCGATCAGAAATGAAAGGACGCAAATGTTGTGTGGGTACAACGTCACACGAGCGCACAATTGTCAGTTAAAGCGACGCAGTGCTGAATCGCAAAAAGTGCTCTGGTCCTAAAGTGTGAAATCCTTCCGGGGTTGAAGTGGTTAAGGTCCATGAATTCTGTGGCACATATTCAGGTGAGTAGGCACTGCTGTGTCATACATTTCACAGATCCTGTCTTCAGAACTACAGAGGTGCTAAGAGGAGGAGTTTCAGGAGGTGCAGTCAGTACAGGAATCACTGCTTGCAGGTTGCAAGATACCATGGTATGTAGTCCTTAGAAATTGAAAATAAACAGCAGAGGAGAAGCTGTAATGCATGCAGGGAACCCAAGAAGTTGTGGAAAGAGATGACCAGCAGACAGGCAGCACTCACAACATAAGAGTTGTTTTTTTTTTAAGTATATTGGATTATCAAATATAACTATTGTTTGTTATTACAATGCTGATGTTATAAGATGAAAGTGTATTCTGTGATCATAAAACTCATTTAAAGAGTAACTACACTTTTTTGAGAAAGGAGCATTGCCCTTTTGGGGATCTATGTACATTTCAAGGATTTTAACAAACTGTGTTGTAGATTCCTATCTGTTTCTTCTAGAAATAGCCATTAACCCAACTATGCCCTAAGAATACTTATTCTGACTGGGAGTGACAAATTCATTTTAATTAGCTGGTGCCCTTTCTGTGTTCTGATGAGAAAAGTTGCAGTGTCTGCATCTCCTTAGAAGTGATTGACCCTTAAGGAGTATTTCACTCAAAAATGTATATTTATTGCAGAGGATGCTTAAAATCTGACCAGCTGTCAAAGCTGCTTCCCACTTATACTGTACATCACAGTGATTCTTCAGTGCTTTCTGGGCTCCAGTCACCTTCAGTGCATGGTACAAAGGCTTCACCCTTCGCTCTCAGTGAAGGATTCCATGGACCATCCAAATCCACCTAGCAACATGCCTACTTCCCAATAAGCGGGCCCCTCCACTTGTCAGAGCGGAGAGACATTTGTCGGCCTTCTCACCATCTGATCCCAAGAATTCTTGACGTTTCGGTCCCAAGTGTCATATCCATGAGCTACTAAATTGTGTTTTAGACTCTGTCTCCTCCCCGCTTCATGCTCTTTGCCACCTTTCTTGCTCAAACAGGCAGATTGACATGGTGCTATTTAACAGCTTCTTCCACAGGAAATTATTACTCAAGTTTGGAATGAGAAACAATATGTAGAAAATATAAAATGTTCTATTTGTGTTTTGCTCTGGGCACACAACATTATCAATTTTGCACTTCCCTTTGGCCTGTCCACACATCATGCGTATTGATCAAGGTGTGCGCCCCAGTCTGCTTTGCATTGAGGGTGTCCACTTTGTGGGATAGCTGGACAATCTCATGTTAACAGGCCAGTCTCCCCCAAGACCCCGTTTGCCAATCTCCAACAGACAGTTCAGACTCTGCAGAGATTTGGATAGATCCTCAATCTTCAGAAGTCATTGATGGACCCCTTTCATCCAGCCAGTTCAGCCTGAACCTGCAGGAAACTGTCAAATGATAACAGGCTGATAGCTCAATCAGCTGCAGCTCTGCAACTGCACCTAACAAACAGGGGAAACTGATGACATCATTGACCTAAATGGCCACATGGCCATGTTTGGACAATGACTTTAACAAAATATGGTCATGCAGTCATGTTAGGTCAATTATGCCACCAGCACCCCCGACCTTTTGTTATGTGCAGCTGCAGAGCAGGAAATTCCCCAACCACAGCTGATTGGGTCAGTGACCTGTTATGTCAAAGCTTCCCATGGGTTCAGGCCAAACTGAGTTTACTTGGGACAAACTCATGTCTCTCCACTCACATGCTCAGACCCGTCAGTCCCAGAGCCCGCCCTTAATGTATGCCTGCATGAGGGTTCTGGGTGTGGTGGCCTCCTATGAGGCAGTACTGTATTCTTAGCTTCACTCCAGATCATTGCACGTTAACATTCTGTCTGTGTGGACAAATAGCCTCGCCTTTAGACTGCCTTATGCATCTGTGATGGACCGCTTGGCACTCCGTTTGGCACTCCGCTTGGGTGCTTCTGCCAAACAGTGCCTCCTGCCCTCCAAACCCTTCCAGCAGACCAAGAACTAATACCAGCACTTTTATTTTACAAATCTTTTATTTAGTCAAAGGACACGAGCCGTGGCTCCATAACATACATAGTCATAAGGGAATGCAGCACTACATACAACATTGACACTGCAAAAGTAAAAAATACAGAGTATTGAACATTATTTGTGTCTAACATCCCGATTACAATGGATAACCCTGGCTCTAGAGTATTTAAAACTTGTCATTCAAGACAATCGCACCTTTGGTAGCTAATAGCCAAGGGAGAATCCGCTATGCAGAGCGGGGCCACCGCGCCTGCCCAAATTGTTTTCATTTCTCTCTATGATAGAGAGAATGTTTTAGAACCATAAAAAAAACGGTTGAAAATAGAAAATAGAAATCAAGACATAAAGGAGAACAGACAGAAAAAGTGAAACATAAGAGAGATGAAAAAAAAGGGGGGGCAGGGGTGGGAAGGAGAGGGGAGAGGGGGAAGATTAGGGGTGCCTGGAATAGAATCCGTGGATGCGAGCTCGCCAATCGCGTAAGCTCATAGTTCAAATTTTGTGGATTGCTCTATTGACCGGTATTACTGCACAGAATTAGTCCACAGTATTGTACTGGAAGAGGAGCTGGCCCTCATCAGAGAAGACAAACATGTTCCACAATGTCCAGGTTCTGGAGTAACGCTCTTTTTGGTGTCTTGCTGTTAGGACCAGATCCTCCATTTTATTAATTTCTTCTACTTTGTTGAGCCATAGGCCAATGGTCGGGGGGTGCAGAGATTTCCATTTGAGAGGGATACATGCCTTGGCAGCATCAAGGAGGTGGCAAATTACTGATTTCTGATAGATTTTCCCTGGTGTATCAGAGGCGCGGAGAAGAAAGAAAGCTTGATCATCCGGTATTGACCTATCGGTAAATTTTTGAATAATACGTCGGACCTCTTTCCAAAATTGTTCTAGACTAAAAGATATGTAAAAGCAACCCTCTTCCCTCCTGGCACCTCCAGCATCGGTCAGAGGTCGAGGGGAAGGCTTTGTGCAGTTGCGCTGGTGTCCTGTACTATCTGTTTAAAATTTTAAAATTGGTTTCCTGTATTTTCGTACATATGGAGGATTTATGTGTAAATCGGAGTATGTGCTGTCTCTGTTTTGGTGTGAATGTACGGTTTAGGTCTTGTTTAATACCAGCACTTTTACCCCAAGCATCGTACACAGACAAGATATTGAGGTAAATCCAAAGGAATGACTGTTTATTGAACAGAAATGTGGGTTTTTATACACTTCAAAAGTAGTGCAGTCACCACATGAACAAAAAAAAAAAACAAATATTACCCAAAACATCACACAATGGTTAGATAAAAAGGTAAAGTTGACACAAGACTAATTCCATCATGTAGGCACCTCCAAGAGGATTATCCAACAGATAGAAATAATAGGTGACTCAATTAACCTAATTAACAATGGGAATTCACACCTAGGAGGCACACAATGGGAGAGTCACACTTAACAATAATTACATAACATCTTAATAAACAGATTATAGCAGGAGACCTCAGCATCAGGTTGTTTTGAGCTGATTATATGAAAATCTGCTCTATGTCTAGAAGGGGTAGAAGCAGTAAATGCTGGTTTTGCATAGATGCCCCAAATCTGTATCCGGGTCTTACAGCTCCCAGAGTCTGTGTGTTTCGGGGTGACATGGACTTGAATCTGAAGTAAAACTACTCCAAAGGCACACACCTCCCAAGAATAGAGCCCCCTCAAAGGGCCCATAGTCAGTAGGCAAGAGGCTAGCCTGCAGTCCCCTTCAAAAGCCCTTGTCCCGGTTGGATCTATCACGGCATCTGACCTGCAAGGCCAGACTCTCCCTGATATAGTACATTTCAAACCCATCACTGGGTCTGGAGGGGGGGGGGGGGGGGGGGGGGGGGGGGGGGGGGGGGGGGGGGGGGGGGGGGGGGGGGGGGGGGGGGGGGGG
>BLSH010152934.1:683251-696271 GCA_018402905.1 Glandirana rugosa
GGAGAGTCACACTTAACAATAATTACATAACATCTTAATAAACAGATTATAGCAGGAGACCTCAGCATCAGGTTGTTTTGAGCTGATTATATGAAAATCTGCTCTATGTCTAGAAGGGGTAGAAGCAGTAAATGCTGGTTTTGCATAGATGCCCCAAATCTGTATCCGGGTCTTACAGCTCCCAGAGTCTGTGTGTTTCGGGGTGACATGGACTTGAATCTGAAGTAAAACTACTCCAAAGGCACACACCTCCCAAGAATAGAGCCCCCTCAAAGGGCCCATAGTCAGTAGGCAAGAGGCTAGCCTGCAGTCCCCTTCAAAAGCCCTTGTCCCGGTTGGATCTATCACGGCATCTGACCTGCAAGGCCAGACTCTCCCTGATATAGTACATTTCAAACCCATCACTGGGTCTGGAAACCCACCCCCCGCCCCAAGGACGTAAAAAGTTCTCATGACAGATACCAGCCTGTCAGGTGTAAAGGGAGTTATGTATGCCCTCTCAGTTCAGGAGACTTGGTTTTCACAGTAAGCTTGACCCACGATCAATATCATGGAAGTCAGGGCAATTTGGTTGTCCCTCCAATGCTGGCCTACATCAACCATCAGGGAGGCACAAAAATTCACACTGTTTATTGAGAGGGGAACCTGATTCTGACTCGGGTACAACTGCCCTTTCCAGCTCTACCCACTGTCTACATCCTAGATATAGAAAATTGACAGACCGACTTCCTCACCCAGAGGGGTTCCAAACTCTTTTCCACAATAGGTGACTCCAGGCGTGGATTTTCTGGCATCTAGGCTAAACACCAAACTGGAAAGATTTGTCCAGGTCCAGGGACTGTCATACCTTCATAGTGGATGCTCTGGTGGGATAAGTTCAACCTGATCCACCCCTTTCTCCCTCTACAGCTACTCCTTTGAATTGAATTGCACATGATCCCCATTGCACCAAAACTGAACCAGGAGGATGTGGTACTTATACATGCTCAGACTCCTGGTAGATTCTCCAAAGCCCCTTTTGGATCATCTGGACCTTCTATTCCAAGGGCCAGTGAACCACCCTGCTACTCAATTGCTGGCTTTAACAGTATGATTGTTGCAGCCCAGAGTCTGAGACACAGAGGCCTATCAGATTTAGTCATGCCTACACCCCTGAAGAGGATAAAATGATTTATCTCTATGTAATGTCAGTATTGCATACAAAACAAAAAAGGATCAAAGCACCATATACTGTATATTATTACAATAACACACTGTAAATAAAATGGTGTTTGAGAATGTTAAGGAGTATGGTGGTTCAGGCCTTAGGATTCACTGACTCAAACAATCAAGCAACCTCAAAGGAAACTCATATCAAACATGCAATACTACTGGTATGGGCCATTCCTGCATAAGGACTGCAGAGAATATGAAAGAGAGGAAATCTATAGGAAATAGAGCATATAAACCTATGGAATTATGTAAAAGGAGGATTCAAAGACAGAAATAGTAAAGGGATAGGGAAAGTGGGGTATAACCTTCCTCTCGCTCCCCTCACCAATCAGTGAAACCTACATGTCACATGGCATGATCCGTGAATGCCTTTTTCAAACATAGAAAAAGCCACAGAGAACCTAATGTAGTCCCAATGAAACCATGCAGTTTGATATGGCTCAGGTCTGTATTCCTCCTGAAAAATCGATCTCGTTCATCACTTACACCCACCTGCGACATTAGGAGAATATTCCAATTTCTAATATCTCGCTATCATTGTAAGTGCCTCCACTGGAACATTGCGTAAAAGATTTGATGGCTTTGACAAACCCTGGAAACAATGGGCAATAGGATAATGTGAGGATCTGGCCTAATAGCATCCGTGATCATATGGTATATTTTCAGGATTTGGTACAATTTTGTCCCATCAAGGTTACTCCAAATGTAAGGCTACATTCACACTGGGGTGGGCGGTAATGGTAAAGCGCCTCTATGCAGGCGGGAGCATGGGGCCCCCGCAAGATGTTAAAAAGGTGTTAAAAGCGCCGTCGCTCTGCGCTTCCGAGGTGGTTCTAAAGCGCTGCTCATTGTTTTCAATAGCAGGGGCGTTGGATACACTGCTCACTGCACCGCCTCAAAGATGCTGCTTGCAGGACTTTTTGTAATGTCCTCCAAGCGTACCGTCCCAGTGTGAAAGCACTCAGTCTTTAACATTGGGGTGCATGGGGGGGATTTTTGAGGCGCTTTACAGGTGTTATTTTTAACTAAAAAACATCTGTAAAGTGCCTCAGTGTGAAAGTGGCCTACGTCATTGTTACTTTCTCTTTGAGACAGCAACGGCATGCAGTACGTCAAAACATGATGGGTCATCCTGGAATTTAGTATAGGGAAACATTTTATGTGTTATGCCTTTTTTAAATGCATACTAAGCCATAGCACATAGATGTGAGCTAGCCACAAAGGAATGAATAGGGTTTCTGTTTCATGTAGTAAAATCCGAAACAGACGAACATAAAATCTGTCCTAACAGGGAAAGGACAGGAGGCTGAAAAAAAGACAACACAGCTAATCTTATGAGGTGATTTACAGAGAAAGCAGCAGTGATCTATTTTAGGGCCAAAGTCAATGGACAAATGCAACTTTCAGGTGCATTCAGCTTGTATTTGACATCACTTTGAGATATGTACTTCTGAGATCATTCAGAGTTCATGAAAAGGTGAATTTAACCAGAGTTGACCTCCTTTTGACCTGCATTTGCGCTCCCTTAAACTGAATTTCTTGCTTCAACTTTCATTTGTAGAATCAGTTTTGACAGGAACAGAAGCTCATAGACACAGGAAAATGCGCAAAGCCTGTTCACCTTGGGTTTGTGTCTCTCTAGAAAACTTCAGCTGGATGCAGTATAATGGTGGGTAAAAATGATATGAGGATAGTTCTATAGACAAATAGAAAGACATAAATGATTTCAGCTCCATAACCATTATTACATCCTTAATTGTGTTTTACCGTAAGCAGTGTAATGGCCCGTACACACAAAAATCCCACTTTCTAAGCGATCGTACGATAATTGAATCGTTAGTACAGAGCTTTTGAGAGCCGATCACGACGGTTCACCTGATATTATTCGATTAGACAAACAAGAAAAATTTTCTCGCACGGTGCCCGATCGTATGATTTTCGTTTAATCAGTACAGTTGTCATCCAAAAATACAATACAGATGCACTACAACACTGACATCACTTCCGATTTTTTTATTCTGTCGTACGAGAATTTTCGTGACTTTAGTAAACTCCTCCGATTCGATCTGAGATTAGCATGCGAGAAAAAAACGGACGATCTGTCGTTTGATTTTCTGATTGTGTGTACGGGGCATAAGTATCAGCATTTGACCTTGTATGGATCAGTGTTAATTTTGGCAGCAAATTTCAATTTTGTTTTAGTCTTAGTCTTAGGACTAAAATGGCATATTAGTTTTAGTCCCATTTTAGTCTTCTGCAATAGTTTTAGGTTTAGTCGTATTTAGTCGACTAAATCTCCAGTACATTTTAGTTGAGTAAAATAATTTTAGTGGACTAAAACTCACGAGGATGTAGTTACATTTTAATGCATTATTTAAGCATTTCTCTACAATTTCCAAGCTCATTATATACTACTGGAGTGAAAAATCTAATATGTTATTATTTATGGTATTGAGGTATGAACATGCATTACAGACCAGTGTTCATTTTGACGTCAAATTTCAATTTAGTTGAGGCCCCATTCACACCTGAGCGTTTTGTAGCTTGAAGCCTGAAGCTACAAAACGCTGGAGGGAAAAAAATCAATGATTCTCTATGGAGATGATTCACATCTCCATTCAAAAACGCCTAAAGCCAAACGCCTGAAAATGCCTGAAGCTCAAACAAGTTCTGGAAGTATGTTTGTAGCTTGATTTGGGCGTTTTTCTACTTTTTACATTGGTGACCTTTTGACCTGTACAAAACCGCGGTAAAAATCGCAGCAGATCGTGTCAAAAATCGCAGCAAAATCGCGGTAAAAACCACGTGTATTTCTGCTACGCCCAGGTGTGAATGCAGCCTGAGTCTTAGTCTTTTGGCTAAAATGCCATTTTAGTTTTAGTCGTATTTTAGTCATCTCAATTGTTTTAGTTTTAGTCCTGTTTTAGTCGACTAAAATGGTATTAAGTTAGTCGACTAAAATGTTTTAGTCGACAAAATTAACACTGGTATCAACCTCTTGCAATCCCTGTACAGCAGGGTGTGAGAGTGTGAGAGGAAGAAGCAGCACAAAAAGCCCATCAGCTCATGTGCTGAAAAAATGCTGATAGAAGGAAAAAGCAAACTGACGGAGAAATGAGCGCAGAGCTATACAGTATTGTCACAGGCATTCGTAATGTTGACCACTGGTGTAATTTTCACCATGAGCCATACTTATAATAATTTTTAGCTGGGTTTTCTGAGAACTGAAAATTATTTTAACTGTTCCTCCATGGTTAAAAAGGCTTAACAAGCTGTTTTTAAATAGATAACATAACCAATTTAAGGGTAATATGAAGCTCAGCTTGCAGTAATGCCTGTGTCATTAGAAAAATGTGGGGGGAAATATCCCTGTCGGGAACCTGGAGATAATCTAAGAGAATATCTAACCTTGCTCACTCAGCAAATAACTGAAACAGGATTGGCGGAAGATCCAGATGCATGAGATGACCCTGTGGGATTATGATAGGTGACAGCATGGTTTGAAGCCGCACACACCACAAACTTACTGCTGAGTTAACATTTTTTCCACAGCTTAAAGCAGGGGCGTTGCTAGGGGGTGGCTATTGGGGCTAAAGCCCCGAGTCTGGGGCCCATAGCCTCGAGTCTCTTACCGGGTGGGTGCAGTTCTGCAATTAGCAGGTATGTCTCTCTGGGGACACTGATGTAAGGGGAATCCACACTCAGGCATGTAAATATATATATATATATATATATATATACACACACACATGTATATTATATACATGTGTATGCCCACTCAAGCGTATGACTTTCTTTATTTTGCTGCTATGGGCTCTAGCCCCAGATCTTTTGTAGACCTAGCAACGCCCCTGGCTTAAAGTATTAATAGCTAAACTGTGCAGCTTCCATCTGGCCTAAGGTCCATGCCTAGGTTGCGCAGAGTTAAAGTGGCATCAAACCCAAAAACAAAACTTATATATATATTGTAGTAGCTGTATTCATTTTTTTTCAGCTGGTGACGGGACCAGTAACACACTTCCTGCCTTGGAGTGTCTCCACCCTTGATGGAGTAGCAATAAGGACACCTTAGAAGCATTGTCGGTCTGCTAGATGCGCTAGCAGATTTAGAGGGACTTGACTAACAAATTAAGGCCAAACTCTAGCTAACACTTCATTATCAGTCACAGCAAACATTTTCCTTTTCTGATAAAGGTTAACATCAATGAATAAAAGCTCATCAATGAAAGAACCACCAATGTTAAATTGTTTATCACAACCCTTTAATTGACACTTCTGCTTGACAGCTTGGTCTGTTAAAGGAAATTGAATAATAAGGCTGGATTCAAACCTATGCATTTTTAGTGCTTTTTGCATTTTGCAGATTTGCACTACAGAACATGTTCCATAGGAAACCATATTAAATGGACTGCAGTGCAAATCTGCAAAATGCAAAAAGCACTAAAAATGCATAGGTGTTAATCTAACCCTACAGACTTATTGGCCAGCCCATCAGTTGAAAATAAAGGAACAAAAATGCAGCGGACATGTTTAGGGATCATAAATTGCAATATAATACATTTTTTAAATTCTGCACTGCCACTAGGTCAAAGAAAGGAGTTCCACTAGCTCAAAAGCAATAACATTGCAGTATCCAAAATACTTTCATACACTGTATAATTAAAGGTATATGAAGCTAAAAACATTTTGCATATTTAACAGCTTAAGAAAAAAAAACAACAAAGGTAGTTAATGTGGTTTATTTGTTCTCATGGACTTGGCATTTCAGACCTTTCTGCCAGCAATGTCTCTCTGAGATCTTGTAGGATTGCATGCATTATTTCCAAAATGATGTCCATACATTTTAATACATGCCATCCCGCTTTCTGCCTACCGTCTCACCCAGTCTGCTCCAGTGAGTGCTGACTTTACATTATTTGGACAAAATATTAACATTTCAGTTTCAGTTCCAGTCCTTCCAATGAGCAACCCAAGTTTGTTTCCTTGAAGACAGATATGATCTTTTTCAGTCCAAGGAACTCTCAACACCCTTCTAACAAACCAGCACATTTATTTTCACTGCCTCTTTTTCTGCCAATAAAGATAGAGCTTTCCTGTGGTAAATCTCTCAAAATAAGGATAAAGTTCCTCTCTGGCCAAAAAATTTATTTTTTCATTACTCCCCCTCCTTCTGTAGATGCATTCCCAATGTTTTTAACATAGTTTCCTATAGAAGCACTATAATCCCCTTCCTCCAACGTTTTTACTCTGTGAGAGCTGGAAGGAGGGACCCAGGGTGCCCTGCTACCCTATCTCTCCGCTCCAGTGGATACCTGTCATTTACTAATTGGGTGGGAGGGTTATTAGTGGTGACAACGCTTATAAACATTATTCTCAGTCAGCCCAGGGTGACAATGCTACAGTATATTTACTGCAGGTAAAATAATGGTGTCAGCATGAAGGATAAAGAACCATAAACTGGCAGTACCACCAGATATTTATTGAATTATTAAAAAGGCCAAGCTTTTGTTACTTTAAACAAATAAATATCTTTTATTTAGCTTTTACAGTGGCAGTAAAAGATCTAAACCTGTAACATCTATAGCACTATTGAATTGAGTTAAGTTCAGTTCACTGAATGTTTGCAGGGCACAACAACTGTATGCAAACACAAGCAAAACGGGTCAAAAAAGTGGCAAATAATCCAAAATGTTGTAATGCTGTTATCCAGAGCTGATGGTACTCGACCATATGTATCCTGTAAAGGAGGCCCATGGTCTCATAGGGCTTGTTATTTCCACTTTGCAAACAACAAATGTTACCAGAGATGAGGCCCCATCCTCATAGGAACAACAAATGCATGTATGGACTTAGCATCATCCATCCTGTCAGGTTTTACATTGACTTTAAAATCTTCATGCTTACCTATAGGCACTGCATGGTTTGGCACCCAATTATCTCTCTGCACTTTTATCACCCTAACCTCCTCCTCATTACCTCCGTGCCTTTAATTCTGATCTTCTGTGTGTTCCTCAAACCTGTCTACATTTCATTGGGGACAGAGCCTTCTTCTGTTCACCTGAATTTTCATCTCAAGTACATCAGGAAGTCATATTCTTTAAAAATCTTTCAAATCAAAACTCAAAACTATTTTTCTTTGGACAAGCCCTTACCTAATCTACCTGATCTGTTTTTGTTCCTTTTTTTGGTTGTGTATCATTCGTTTTTTGTTTCTTTTTTAAAGTGCTAGGAAAGTACCTTTGAGGCGCTTTATGAAATAAAGTTTATTATTATTATTATTTTTACTAGTCCTTACTCATTAGCGGTGTTATATATGTTAATATATTACCTAATAAATCAGGTGGTCTGAGTTCTTGAGCTGTACGTACAGTGCCTTGAAAAAGTATTCATACTCCTTGAAATTTTCCACATTTTGTCATATTACAACCAAAATTGTAAATTCATTTTGTTGGTATTTTATGTGAAAGACCAACACAAAGTGGCACATAATTGTGAACTGGAAGGAAAATGATAAATGTTTTTCAATTTTTTTTACAAATAAATATCTGAAAAGTGTGGCGTGCATTTATATTCAGCCCTCTTTACTCTGATACCCCTAACTAAAATCTAGTAGAACCAATTGTCTTGCCTTTTGTGTAATTTAATCTCAGTATAAATACATCTGTTCTGTGAAGCCCTCAGAGGTTTGTTAGAGAACGTTAGTGAACAAGCAGCATCATGAAGGCCAAGGAACACACCAGACAGGTCAGGGATAAAGTTGTGGAGAAGTTTAAAGCAGGATTAGGTTATAAAAAATATCCCAAGCTTTGAACATCTCATGGAGCACTTTTCAATCCATCATCCGAAAATGGAAAGAGTATGGCACAACTGCATACCTACCAAGACATGGCCGTCCGCCTAAACTGACAGGCCGGGCAAGGAGAGCATTAATCAGAGAAGCAGCCAAGAGGCCCATGATAACTCTGGAGGAGTTGCAGAGATCCACAACTCAGGTGAGAAAATCTGTCCACAGAACAACTATTAGTCTTGCGCTCCACAAATCTGGCCTTTATGGAAGAGTGGAAAGATGAAAGCCATTGTTGAAAGAAAGCCATAAGTAGTCCTGTTTGCAGATTGCATGAAGCCATGTGGGGGACACAGCAAACATGTGGAAAAAGGTGCTCTGGTCAGATGAGACTAAAATGTAACTTTTTGGCCTAAAAGCAAAGTGCTATGTGTGGTGAAAAACTAACACTGCACATCACCCTCAACACACCATCCCCACCGTAAAACATGGTGGTGGCAGAATCATGATTTGGGGATATTTTTCTTTAGCAGGGACAGGGAAGCTGGTCAGAGTTGATGGGAAGATGGATGGAGCCAAATACAGGGCAATCTTAGAAGAAAACCTGTTAGAGTCTGCAAAAAACTTGAAACTGGGATAGAGTTTCACCTTCCAGCAGGACAACGACCCTAAACATACAGCCAGAGCTACAATGGAATACAGCCAGAGCTATAATGACGATTAATAGTCCAAATAACAAAAGATAATTGGAATTTAAAAAAAAGCAAACAGCTGGGAGCTGAATATGTATGGTTGTGCACATAGGTATAGCATGGGTATAGATGAAGCCAGATGACTATTAATAGTATTACTGTAAAAAGGTAATTGGGATTTAAATAACAGAAGATTATAAAGAAGATGATAAAGCACAGAAGGCAATTATAGTGCAAGGTATAAGAACTAATTAAACATTGACGCAGTTGAGTCAAAAGACCCCAATAACCATACCCAAAAAGATAAGTATGAAATAAAGTGTACAACCCAAACCAAATGAGCACCTAAAACAGTATGACATGTAGTACCCTCTACACTGGGTAGGTGCTAATGGAGGATTTTTGGTATTAGAGTAGGTAAATTTAGTCAGGCTTGACTGGAAGTCAGACCTGATTGTTTTAATTCTGGGCAGGGGAGTGGCCCAGGAAGGATTGGAAACTGCAGGAAACAACATCTCTTGGTTACTCCTCCCCTCTTCTTCAGAAAGCTCTGGAAAGCGGGATGAGAAAAGGAGGTGAGGCTTTCTGAAGTATGTTAAGGAGCCATGTCCAATCCCCAACCTGGATTGGCAAGGGGCAGGCCTCCTTAAATACTGTGGTCTGCCCTGTGGAGGGAGGAAAGTTTTGGTGGAAGTGACGGAGATGGAATAGTGCAGAGACTGTCAGGGCCTAGATGGAGCCGCTAGTCTGGGGGAGGGGGGGGTGACCTCGGTCTAGGAGAGCTCAGGTGCGGCCAGGAGGTGAGAGTGAGATCCTGGTGGAGAGGCACAAGGGTGAGTGGAAAAAGGACAGCGTGAGAGAACACTATCAGAGAGATCTGCAGGAGGAACTACAAGTAACAGGTGTCAGTGATTGACACAGCCCAGGGAAGTGGAGATGCACAAAGCAGACTGGGAGGAGGACAGTGTGGAAGAGGTGCAGGAGGAGTCTGGGACCTGGTGTCATGGACAGTGTGCAGAAGGGCTGGGAGATGTAGTCCATTGTGGCTAGCTAGAACCAACAAACTAACTTTCTTCACAAGAGGAGCCTCAGCTCCATGCCGTCAAAGGGCGGTCCAGATTCCTGATAAATCTACATCATGTCTCACATGTGCTAGCTAAGCCGAACAAGACTGTTTGGAGGCCTGGTAAATGTGTTGGAGAGGAGTGTATATACTGGAAAGTGTATATAGTGGTCCCGTGTACAGAACTGTTGATCCTTGGGCATCTCATCACTACCCCAATCCCTATCCAAGTTCAATCCCCAAATAAAAACAACAAAAACAAAGAGCAAGCATGTTTCTGACTCCAGATGCCAGTAGGAGTGTGATTCAGGGCAGTTGTGAGCAGGTGAACCACACTAACCAGCCAACCCTAAGGGGGCAATTACCTGTTCTCACGTAATGCTGCCCCTAGCGACTGAAGTGGGACAAGCCAAGGCACATTGTCGATGTGCCTTTAAATGTGGATTTGAACATAGGGGAAGGATTTATGTGTTAGCCAGCTGTGCTATTACAAGTGTGCCGTTGTCCATAGCAACCGTTAGGAGCCATTGCCAACCTCTACAGTTATTTGCCCAGTTGCCCCAACCAGCACTGGGAATGGACACTTGCAAGTAATATCCTGCAATTTAGTTCCTTGTAATATGAGCTGTTGCCCGCTGCACCCATGGATTACAAATATGTCCCGAGCCCTGCTGAGGCTTGCTGAGGCCGGACATTCTGCACTGGATTCTAAACATGCCCAGCGCTCTGAAAATGCTGGGTACCTTGAAATCGTGCTCAAAAAAACCTGCTGTCAGTGGTGAAGTATGCCTGGAACTGTTTCTTGTGCTAAGGGTGATCGGGGTAAGCTTGTGGGAGCCCATGGGAGGGACTGTGCCACAGTGGTCCTATACAGGAAGACAAGGGGCATCACTAAATTCACTGTTGCTATCAGCAACCCCCAAGGGAGCTGACATGCCCAGACAAGTTCTGCTAAATCCAGCATGTCTGCAAGTTTCTATCCTCCTCATCAGGGGTTACAGCAGCATGACCAAGAAAGAATCTGCCAATCAGGTTTGGTGGCGCCAGCCTGTCTGGAAGTGAGTAGGCAAAGACACGCCCTGGAGGAGACTAAAGTTTCCCTGCACCCAGCAGACACCACGAGGCTGCGGAAGATGGCGGAGGGTGGTCACTTTTTACCGGCTCTCACCTGGTTGCCGGAATGATCGGAGTGAACACTTGTGGACAGCACTGCAGGGGATTCGCCCTCGGGTTGGTGGATGGGAAGGAAAGACTGTGCCTGCTATGCCCAGAATGTTGGATACCAAGAGCGGTTGTCCGGTGTGGCCATTGCTACGAGCCATTGATGCGGCGGATGGACATTCAGCAGGATCCACGCTACTTTAATGTGGACCTGCAGTCAGGACTTTGCACGCTACAGCCACAGAGATCCCGGAAGGCCGGAGCGGGCCTGGAACCACTCCGTCAAGGCAGAGAGGAGTTGCGGCCTAGCGACTCCCCCACGAACACTGATGATGTAAGGAGTGAACGGACTGTTGTGACTAAAGGCCCAGTCAGGGATCTAGGACCTGTAATTACTGTCCAGCAGGAACTAGAATCCCCAGCCACACTGGCTATAGGTGTGCCCATAGCTATCCCCTTTCCAGCACAGTCAGTGCAGGAGGGGGGTGAACCCTCTGGAGAGCTGGAAGAGGAGCATAGAGACAGACCGCTTTATTGGGGTTCCCCCAGACTGCAAGATGAGTTTGGGTCCCCTGATAAAAGTCCAGAAGAGGAGGAGTGGGAGACAGGAGGGTCCCTTAGGTTGGAAACTCCATCAGAGGGCAGGAGGGGACCAGAGTCTGAGCCGGACACAGATGAAGCTGCAGGAACCCCTATCACCCACAGTCAACTGTTCCTTAATAGGCCCTCCACTACCCAGACCAGGGCAAGTACCTTCCAGCAACAGGTCGTCAGATCCCCTAACACCCTAATCCGACCGGGGGGAGGGAAGGCTAAGGAGTTACCTAGGCTCTCCCGGTTCCAGCGGGGGGTACAATGCAAAGTTGCCTTGGAGTTGGGCCTAGACTTTCCATATGTCCCTCCCCATATGATGGAAATCGTGGAGAGTTCCCGGGAGGAGTGTGAAAACAAAATGATATGGGACTACTTGCATGTCCCCAAACCCCTGAGACATCAGGACTGTGATATCTGGAACCGCTTTGTGGAGTTGAAGCAGGAGTGGGACCTGGGGCGTGCCATTTATGGAGACAAGGCCCTTGTAGTGAAGCCAAACAAGCCTGCCAGGAGCTATTCCATCTCTGTTAGGGGAGAAGATGAAGGCCGGAGGAGGCTGCCTGACCCACGTTTCTACATTTAAAAGGGACTGTTGGATGACTACAGCTTTTCTTGTAAAAACCAAAGACACCGGACTATTGGAAGACTGCAGGGGTTGTGTTTTTGTTTTCCCTGACTTTTGCAGGAGCAGATCAGCCTGCCACCCTATGTGCCAAGTGATGGACTGTGTTTTTTTCCCTTGAAGGACGCTATAAGGTGAGATCTGCCTTCTGAACTAACTTTTTTTCTTCCCATTTGTTTTGGAGACCTGTTGAGTGAGGGGCTCCTCCCAAATATCCATGTTCTTTTATGTGTTTTCTTTTACAGGTCTGCTGGTGGGATATAACCCTTCACTGGCAGACCAGACAGGTACTAGAATATTAATGTGTGCTGTTATTTGCTCTGCTGGGATACTGCTGCCTATATGTCACGTACCTGGTGATGGAGTCTGGCTTATGCAGGGGGTACCTCTCTTGCGGCCCCGGTTCGTGAGTCCCTGGTAGTGCAGACAGGGAACTCAGGAGCACGGGGGGGCACGAGGGCTGGACAGTCACTGATGCAAGGTAGATGTCCGCTGGAGCTCATGCAGGCAGAAGGGTCGTGAGGCAGTCCGGGTCGGTAACTGGCGGGCGGTGCGGTACAAGGGTTCAGGCAGATGGATGGTCGGGTGCAGGCTGGGTCAGTAACGTTCAGGCAGCAAGGTACATGGGAGCAGGCAGTAGAGTGGTCGTAGAAGCCGGGGTCGGTGCAGGCAGAATTCAGAGCAGGGTCAAAGCAGGCCGGGTCACAGGAACAGGTATCAGATAGTCAGGAAGCAAAGAACTCACACTAAACGCTGTAGAACGGACAGCATTTGCTACAGGAAGCAGGAAGTTTAAATAGGGCTGCTGCTGCTCCAGGGATTAGAGGAAAATTAACCCTTAGCAAGTCAATTAAAAGGAGATTAGGGACCTCGTCGTCGTCGGGATAAATTT
>BLSH010152934.1:700914-717126 GCA_018402905.1 Glandirana rugosa
TGGTCCCTGAGTGCTTGGCCCCGGCGTTCTCTCCATGGGGGACGTATTCGGTCTGAGCTGGCTTATGCAGGGGGTACCTCTCTTGCGGCCCCGGTTCGTGAGTCCCTGGTAGTGCAGACAGGGAACTCAGGAGCACGGGGGGGCACGAGGGCTGGATAGTCACTGATGCAAGGTAGATGTCCGCTGGAGCTCGTGCAGGCAGAAGGGTCGTGAGGCAGCCCGGGTCGGTAACTGGCGGGTGGTGCGGTACAAGGGTTCAGGCAGATGGATGGTCGGGTGCAGGCTGGGTCGGTAACGTTCAGGCAGCAAGGTACAAGGGAGCAGGCAGTAGAGTGGTCGTAGAAGCCGGGGTCGGTGCAGGCAGAATTCAGAGCAGGGTCAAAGCAGGCCGGGTCACAGGAACAGGTATCAGATAGTCAGGAAGCAAGGAACTCACACTAAATGCTGTAGAACGGACAGCATTTGCTACAGGAAGCAGGAAGTTTAAATAGGGCTGCTGCTGCTCCAGGGATTAGAGGAAAATTAACCCTTAGCAAGTCTTTTCCTAACACTATAACTCCCTTCCAGTAGACTGTTGCTGTGTGTAGTTAGTTTGTAGGTTAGTATTTTTGTCTTCTCTTAGGATCGTTGGGATGGGACGGCTGTCCATCCAATCTGGCGAGAGTCAAGATGGATTCCCATTCTGTGAGCAGAGCATCCCTCTCGTGCGAGCGGTGCTCTGGCTCAAAAATGTGTTGTTGCTGCTAGCTACAGGATTGGTAGTTAGGAAAAGGTAGATGTGCTGTACAGGTGTAAATAATTTACAGAAAATGGTATCTATTTTTGTACGTAAATTATTTGTATATTCCCCTTCCAAGTTTATGCCCCTTTCCCCCTTCCAATTGTTAGGTTATGAGATGCCCTTGCTCCATGGCCCAGGAGCCACTTTTCAAATTTCCTCAGCTGAGGGACCAGCTGATTTTTTTGGTTGGGGTTGAGTGTAGCACCCTTTACATTAGGTAGGTGCTAGTGGAGGATTTTTGGTGTTAGAGTAGGTAAATTTAGTCAGGGTTGACTGGAAGTCAGGCCTGATTGCTTTGATTCTGGGCATGCCATCAAAGGGCGGTCCGGAGGCCTGATAAATCTACATCAGGTCTCACATGTGCTAGCTAGGCCGTACTAGACTGTTTGGAGGCTTGGTAAATGTCCTTCCAGCTCTCACCAGTGCTAATTAAGAGTTGTGCAGGAGAGAGGAACCAGGAGTTGTGAAAGAAGCAAGAAGTGTGCTGGAGAAAAGTGTATATACTGGAAAGTGTATATAATGATCCCATGTACAGAACTGTTGATCCTTGGGCATCCCATAACTATCCCAATCCCTATCCAAGTTCAATCCCCAAATAAAAACAACAAAAACAAAAAGCAAGCCTGTTTTCTGACTCCAAATGCCCGTAGGAGTGTGATTGAGGGCAGTTGTGAGCAGGCAAACCATACTAACCAGCCACCCCATTGGCTACAGACAAATAGTTTGAGAAAAAAGGGATTACCAGTGGGAACCAGCAGAAGCTCAGGGGGCTGAATACAAATGCACGCCACACTTTTCACATATGTATTTGTAAAAAAAATTGAAAATAATTTACCATTTTCCTTCCACTTCACAATTATGTGCCACTTTGTGTTGGTCTATCACATAAAATCCCAATAAAATACATTTACGTTTTTGGTTGTAACATGACAAAATGTGGAAAATGTCAAGGGGTGAATACTTTTTCAAGGCACTGTATGTGCTATGGGGTATGCACTAAAAAGGTATAAACTGTAACACTATGCTTGATGTATATACAACACCCAGTTGAATCCCATTAATGTTTAATGCATTGGATGTTGTAAGATAAAATATCACATACACAGTATAGGGTGCTAGTGTAAACGTCCAGATATATCCCTTCTGTATTTCAGTGCTGCTCTAAGCATATGTGTACATATGTGCAAGGGCTGAGCAGACTGTTGGCGCTATAAATCCTGTATAATGATAATAATAATAATAATAATAATAATAATAATAATAATGTGTGTTTGGAAAATGCAGGCTCTCTTTTGGTCAATCTCTTTTAGTGCAGCCATGGGTGGCTACATTGTGCTGCATTCCAATCAGGGGTGGAGTTCACCCACTGCGCATTCCACTAATTATCTATGCTGTTATCCCAAATGAGTATCTCATTCATTACTTGAAATTGCATTGTATCCTGCTTAAACTTAAAAGCAGTGAATAATCCTTAAAATAACACTTTATATATACAACAACGTAGTCCTAGTAAATCCAAGCAGGTCATCCTTCTAAATTATTACAAAGAAACACAAATTATTTTATCACTTGTCATACCAGTATTATAATACATATTAAATGCAGAGAAATCCTTAAGGGTGAGGAATTCAAGCTGTTGTAGTAACTTAAGCCTATAAATTAATGATTAAAAGTCACAAAAGGAATGAGGGGGAAAAGAAACGTAAAAAAATGGCATATCGCTTGTAAGGTATTACTGTGTTGCCTGTGTTAATTATTTATTTCGGTACGTTTATTTTCTGCTGGGTTATTTGCACTATTTAGTTGATGCTGCTAAGAAGTGGTGCCGTTGGAGGGGTAAGGTTTAGACCTGCTGTTCAGACTAACCCAAGATTCTCTGAGAAGCACTGCCCTCTGCTGGACAAAGCATTTAAAAAGAGAAACTATATCTAGGTAAAAGGACTTTTATTCTCTTACATGGTAAAAGAAGGAGAGTGCTACTGAGGATGTAATCTCCACTTTGCTAACCTTACCAACCCTTGTGGGAACCAAAATGAGGTTTCAAGGGATATGGGCTGCTGCTAAATGGACTATTGGACTTTTTCACCTGTTTAAGGTATGACCGTCTCATGGAGCACAAGAAAGCACCAGTGACACACTATCAGGCCACTTAGAGGACTTTGTACAAGAATGTGTATGGAAGATTTTTCTGAGAACTGTTTACTAGTTAACCTGTTATGGACCGTCCCATGCCCATATACTGCGGCAGGGTGGCCCTCCTGCGCAAAATAACATACCTGTATGTGATTTCATGCACTGGGTCTGGGGCGCGCACCCGATGCCCGCAGGGACCCGCCTTTGTTCTCAGGAGAGGAAGAACAGCGGGCTGCCTATGTAAACAAGGCAGACCACCGTTCTGTGAGAGGGGAAGAGGGGGATCTTGGGTTTCAGACCCCGGGAAGAAGTCTGATAGCGACGTAACAGGTCGGGTTATGGCTCCGTTACAACACACCGCGACTCTAGATGATGATGAATTTTACACCATTCCCTGCGATATACCTGTTTTTATCTGTCCAATTGTAAGTGCAATACTTTTTATTAAATATTGATTACTTGTACTGTATTATGCTATGGGAGCCTTTCTTTCCATGTAATATCCTGCATTCTGGTATGAAGAAAGGATTAATGTGACCGGGACACAACAGTGGGGGCTCAGACACTCCATGTCGGCACACATCCATGTGGATATATAAAAAGGCTTGCTCTGATCTCCTGTAACAAGAGATCAACTGTGTGGGGTAAGCGCAACCATGGAGTGGTGGTGGGAACCTTCACAGATCATTTATGATTCCAAGCACGGTGGCACTTTATTGATTACTCACCATCTACATCACTTAAGGCTTTATTCCTAGAAGTGGACGTGAGCTGTCTGCAACAAATTGCTTTTGGATTCATCACTTTTCTAATGAACTACTTTTATTGGGTCTTTACATGGACTTAATGCACTTTACACAATTTACCTTGTATGTTGAATAGCGCAGCACTTTTTTGTATATATTGTCTATTTGCGTTTATATCTCACGTATAGTGTTGCAGCTGCACGTATTGAATTACACCTTGTGATATATTTTTTTTACAAAGCGCAGTACTTTTTCCCCTATAGATATTCAAAGGTAGTTGTATCTCAATTCTAAAATAGCGAAAGTTAGAAACCACTTGAAGTGGTATGGAAGGTGAAAGTATTGGTTTAAATAGAGGGTCCAAAGGGAAGATGATAGATTTGCTCCAGTTGACCTTGAAGCCCGAGACAAAGAGCCAACATTAATGAACAGATAAAAGCCCCTGTTAAATTACACTAAAGTAACTGGTATGAATACTGGGCTAGGATATGGATGCTAACCTAGACCACAATATTACTAAACCAAATTAATCTGAAATACACAGCATTAATAATGAACAGCCTAAACAGTGAGAAATGTAAACAACAATAAAGGAAGTCTCACATTCACTCTCTGCATGAGTTTTCAAAGAAATAAAATGCCCCATGTGCACGCTATACGAAAAATCGTCCGAAAATCGTCATTTGGACAGTTCGTTAGTTTTTCGGTCAGTTAATGTGCACAAATCGGTAATCGGTTGGGACAATTTTTAGCCAAAAAAAGAAGGACAAGTTTGGAAATTTTCGGCCAAATGAACAATAAATGGAAAGGTTAATGTGTTTCCAGTCCATACTGTTTGCAGTAGGTATATGTGAAAAAACAAACAAAAAATGGATTCATGTATGTCCATTGAATGATTTATCTGTCATTACGTGATGGCACTGTCGTTTGCTCTCACAGCCGATTGTTCGTTTTTCAAAAATGGGCTCGACCGATTTTTTGTATAGTTTATGGCCAGCATAAGAGTGGATGGGTGTACACAATCCTGAAAGGGGTACTAGTAGAGGTGGCTGTAAAGTATCTAGTGCTTAATTGGCAATCTTCAGCCAGCTAATGGTGGGGCCCAATCTGTATAGTGGCCCATATGTTACGTCTTATTAAACTGCATGCAGTGGTCAACTTTGAGGATGCTTGGCAAATAAGGCAGTCTTCTTCCTGATCAACCAGCAGTACTAAACAGCACACACAACAGTGGTTCACCAGTCCCAACAACGGGTCTTATGCTGGGCATTTAGCTATTTGACAGTTTCTCTGGTTCAGGCTTTAGGCTTCTAGTTTCCACAGGCTCTCTCTGGTGTAGGCACTGCGGCCACAAGTCTGCACTGCCATGGTCTCAGCACACAAGAGGCAGAAATCACTGCTCTGGTTCCCACACAGTTTCTCTGGCTCAGTCCTTAGGTTCTCTGGTATAGGGTCAGACACCCCAGACAACAGTCCTGACACTGCTCTGATTCCTCCGCACAAGAGACCTGGTGTTTCTTCTCAAAGCCTAGGGGACTCACTCACTCCTGTTTTGTGTGCCAGGATATTTGGGTGTTGTAGTTTGCTGTTGTGTCCTTCAATATTTTGCTAGGAGGGAGGGGGAAGGAGTGGGCCGAACACACAAAGGCTATGCTGTCTGCAACACAGCCACTCTGCTTCTGTACGGTGGGGGTGAGATGCCCAAGCACTCCCAGAAAATTGACCAATTATCAAATATGTATACCAAAAAAATACACAATGTAAAAAAAATGTGTACAAATGTACAAAAACAGAGGAAAGGAAAACGTGTTCCCCTATGTTATTAAAAGAAAAAAAAAACTAAAGATGATCATTCTCTTAAAGAATAACTAAAGGCAAGGCTTTTCAAATTTCTGGATAGAGTGTAGAGGAATTAGAATACCTGTCAGGTTTTATTTCTGTCTGTACTCTTTACGGAGATTCACCCTCTCTATATGTCCTGGTGACCATAATCCCCAAGAGCCAAAGTGAAGCCAAAGATTGCATTAGTTCTACTTTATTTACTGGTTCCTCTAAAGATCTTAGCTGATAGATCCATCTGCATTCTCTTTTTTAATTGGGGTTTGTCCCAATCCCCTCCTCTTTCCATCTTATCTATCCTATCTAAGACAAAGAAATTGAGCTTTTCTATGACCACTGTGTATATTTATCATGTGGTGTGCCACTAGGGATCGGAAATTCTAAAATACCAAGTAATCCTATCCTTTACCCTATTCCTATTCTTCCCAATGTAGTACATATTAAGTTCACATCGGTACTGTACAATTTTCTTAATGTTTACTTTTGATTACCTGTACCCAGGTGTAGTTACTCTGACATCTGAACATACCTTTAAAAGCTACATTTGTGACACTGAAAATTGCTTTTATATTTAGAACACAACATGGATGGGTTATCTCTTTTGGGGGAATTAAGGTTCTAACACATCTTCATTTACTGACTATTTTGTTACCTTTGGTTAGGTCCTTTTTTATTAGATCAAAAAGTTGATGTTTATGACCACACTAGCATACTCCATAACACATACAGAAATTCATGTGCTGCAAGTAGGCTTTAGAGTCATAACAAGCAGAAATCTGATGGCCAAGCAGTGCATCCAAAAAATGTTGTCACTTGTAACTAATATTGCAAATGTAGTTTTTTAACTGCAGTTAAGTTCAAAGGAATTCTATGGTCACAGAATATACTTTCATTTTATAACATCAGCATTTGTACCCGCAATATAAACAATAGTTATGTTTGACAATTCAGTAAAAGCTTACTTGAAAAATCTCCTTTCATTTTGTGAGTGATACCTGTCTGCTGTCCATCTCTTTCCACAGCTTCCTGGTTTCTCTGCATGCTTTGCAGCTTCTCCTCTGCTGCTTGCATTCATTTTTTAAAGGACTGCATATGCCATGGTACCTCATTGCTTACCAGTAGTGATTCCTGTAATGACTCTGCCAGGGCTGGCCCAAGACATTGTGCTGCCAGGGTCCAAGAATGAAATGCTGCCCCCCCCCCCCAAAAAAAATCACGCCCACCAAAAGGCCCCCACATCCATTATTTTATATCATGATAATTACAACTAAAATTAAATTTATCAGGAAGTTAGAATTACATGCAACAGCACCTTGTCTATATGCAAAATTATATGACATACCATTATGTTCAATTCCAAGGGACAGGCTAGGGCAATATAAGGACACGCTAGGGCAGTATAGGAGCAGGCTAGGGTAGTATAGGTGCAAATTAAAGCAAGGAGAGAGGTTAACCCATTGTCATCCATGGACATGCCGGTATCTGTCATTATGCTTGTCACTTTGTGATGTACCTTGTTGAATAAATTTACAAACATTTTCCAGCAAACCGGTGCAGCATGTGTGCGGTCATCTCCTTGCTTTAATGTGGATCTCCTGAAATCACGAACGGGACCTGCACCTGTTGGCCGGTGGTTTGTTACCCCGCACCTGAGCGGCTTCACTCCCTTTCTCTTTTGGATATAGTATAGGTGCAAGTTGGGGTAGTATAGGGGCAGGCTAGGGTAGCATAGAGGAAGGCTAGGGCAGTATAGGAGCAAGCTAGGGTAGTACAGGTGCAAGTTGGGGTAGTATAGGGGCAGGCTAGGGTAGTATAGGGGAAGGCTAGGGCAGTATAGGGGCAGGTGGAGCAGTCCGGGGGCAGTTGTCATCATGACACACAAGACTGCTGGAAAAAATATCTTGGTTGTCAGTTTGCTGGGAAAATAGAAGAGAAGGAGAGGCGGACATGGTTCAATTTGCTGCCCCTCTCAAAGTGCTGCTGCCTGGGTCCAATGGACCCACTGGGACCCATGGTAGGGCCGGCCCTGGACTCTGCCTCCTGAAACTCTTCTTTTCAGCATCTCTGTAGTTCTAAATCAGGTTCTGTGAATTCTGTAACAGAGCAGTGCCTACTCACCTGAATGCATGCCACAGAATTCAAAGAAGTAAGTACGTGGGAATCTTCACAAAGTAAGTTCACAAACTCAAGATCATTCAGATTAATAGAAGTAGGCTAGAAATAATTGAAACACGATGTGGAAATGAATATATTATGTTATATTTAGACCATAAATACGCTTTAACAAATAATGCTGCAGTCTTAAAGATGGCCATAAGATGTCACTCCTTTAACAGGGGTGTAAACTAAACATTTCTTTTATGCTGTTGTGTGTGTTCATGACTGTTTTGTTGACTTTAAAATGTATATTTTTAGGAAGGATGAAATGCAAACCAGTAGCAGCAGCAACATGAAAAATATTTTAAACTTAACTGTTAAAAAAAAAAAAAAAAATAACCCCAAAATATGTACCTGTATTGGTTCTAAAGAACCAATCCTTCCTTTTATACCATATAGTGACACGGTAATACAAACAAACACCGCACATCACAACTTCCAATGAATAAGTGAAAAAGCCTTTGGTTAATGGAAAATATACACTACAGTGCAAAAGTTTTAGGCAGGTGTGTAAAAATGCTGTAAATTAAGAATGCTTTCAGGAATAGAAGTGTTAAGCGTTTATTTTTTCAATTAACAAGATGGAAAAAAAAACGAAAAGAAGAGCAATCCAAATTAAATCAATATTTGATGTTACCACCCTTTGCCTTCAAAAAAGCATCAATTCTTCTAGGTACACCTGCAAACAGTTATTGAAGGAACTTGGCAGGTAAGTTGTTCCAAACATCTTGAAGAACTAACCACAGATCTTCTATGGATGTAGACTGCCTCAAATACTTCTATCTCTTTGTGTAATCCCAGACAGATTTGATTATGTTAAGATCAGGGCATTGTGGGAGCCAAACCATCACGTTCAGGACTCCTTGTTCTTTTTTACACTGAAGATAGTTCTTAATGGTATTGACTGTATGTTTTGGGATGTTGTCCTGCTACAGAATACATTTGGGGCCAATCACAGGCCTCCCTGATGGTATAGCATGATGGATAACTATCTGCCTGTATTTCTCAGCAATGAGGACGTCAATAATCCTGACCAAATCTCCAACTCCATTTGCAGAAATGCAGTCCCAAACTTGCAAGGAACCTCCACCATGCTTCACTGTTGCCTGCAGACACTCATTATTGTACCACCCTCCAACCCTTCAGCAAACAAACTGCCCCCTGCTACAGCCAAATATTTCAAATTTTGACTCATCAGACGAGAGCACATGCTGCCATTTTTTTCTGCACCCCAGTTCCTATGTTTTCATGCATAGTTGAGTCACTTAGCCTTGTTTCCATGTTGGAGGTATGGCGTTTTGCACAATTCTTCCATGAAGATCACTTCTGGCCAGACTTCTCATGACAATAGATTGGTGTACCTGGGCCCCACTGGTTTCCGCCAGTTCTTTGCTGATGGCACTGCTGGACATCTTCCAACATCAAAGGGAATTAAGAGTAATGTGTCTTTCATCTGCTGCATTAAAGCAATGTTCCACCTAAAAGGTACCTGTTTTTATCTATTTTTACCAGGTACCCATCCTCACTTCCGTCGGACCTCTCCAATTCGGCCCCCATCCTCCTCCCTCCTCCTTCTCCAGCCGCCAGGCCAGTTAGAGAGTGCAGCACGCAGTAAGGAACCAGCTGTAAAACCGCAAGGCCGGTTTCCCTTACAGGTTATGGCAGCGCCAGCACTCGAGAGCCGATGGAAACATTCCCTGCGGTGCTGACATTGCTGGATTCCAGGGCAGGTAAGTGTCCTATTATTGAAAGGCAGCAGCTACAGTATGCATAGCTGCTGACTTTTAATTTTTTTGCAGGTGTGTTGGAGCTCCACTTTAAGTTTCCTTGGCTGACACTTCGTCTACTGTCCTCAACATTGCCGCTTCTTTGTGCTCCTTCAAAAGATCTTGAATAGTACATCTTGAAACCCCAGTCTGCTTTGAAATCTTTGTCTGGGAGAGACCTTGCTGATGCAGTATAACTACCTTATGTCCTGTTGCTGTGCTCAGTCTTGCCATGGTTTATGATTTGTGACATGAAACTGTCTTCCACAACCTCACCTTAGTAGCAGAACTTGGCTGTTCCTCATCCAATGTTAAGCCTCCTACACAGCTGTTTCTTTTTCAGTTAATGGCTGTGCTTCAATCTCCATATGAAATTGATGATCCTTAGCACCTGCTTGGTATAATTGGTTAATCATACACCTGACTCTAATCCATACTCCTTAGACACACACAGTGTGGCTTGCCCCCTCCCCATCCTGTGGTTTCTTCTCACAGCATTTGATTAACAGCAGCAGGAGCCAATGGCTCCTACTGCTGCCCAAGTGTCTGTGAGAAGAGGAAGAGAGAAGACTGCATCTGAGCGCAGCACGGGATCCCTGACAGGCTCAGGTAAGTGTTTAGAGAGGGGGGAGGGAAATAGTTAGTGAGTTTTTTACCTTAAGGCTGGGTTCACACTATGTGTGGCCGCGGGGCACACCAGGGGGTCCAGTCACAGTATAAGGTCTGAATTAGGTCTGGATTTTTGGCTGAATTTGGACCTGAAACAGAGCCAAAGATGCACAGGACTCTTCTGCAGTGTGCTCCGTGGCTGCTCCAGAGATGTGTGAACATTGAGAACCAGCCACAGTCTCTCAGCCTTAAGCAGGTTCAGCAGTATTTTCCCTCCAGTCAGGGTATAGTAAAAATGTAGGCCTTAAACTGTGAAGCCTAGTAAGAGGGGACCAAGAGCACAGTCGGACTGCATCACTCTTATCATGTTTGCTTGTAACTGGTCAGCATTGGAAAACGTCATCACCCCAATAAAAGAAGGGGCTAAAAATCTCCTAAAAAAATAGGCAGGGCCATTTAAAGATAAAGTATGAGCCCCTTCCTACAAGCTGCCACACCATCTTCTTAGTCCTGACTGCACTTTATATGCTAAAAGTAATATGTTGCATAGCACTGAATGTTTACTCTGCAGATTGTACTGTACATTATATACTCCTTACTGCTGCACTTTCTGGGCTGTGCTGTACATTACATAATCATGACAGTGGTACTTTGTAAACTGTGCCTTACATTACATACTCCTGACTGAGGCATTTTGTTAGCTGTGCTGTACATCACATACTCCCGATGCTGCACTTTAGATGCTGTGCTGTACATTACATACTCCTGACCATAGTGTTTGTTATCTTTATGACTTTTGTTTGCTAAGCAGTCTCCATCTATTTTATTAAAGTTCTCTTATAAGATAAGTTTGAAAGTCTTCAACAATTTAAAAAACATCCTCATTTTCAAAATTTAGGCTCGATATTTATCTTTTGTTTGCAGAAAAACATATGTGATGGAAGAGTTTTTTTCTATTGCCATTTCTGTGGGTATATGTATTCAGCGTTAGGGCTTAGGTTCTCTCTGTACTGTTGTTCTCTCTGTACAGAGGATATGACTAGATGCGCTGAGAGAAATTAGGTTCTCTCTGTACAGAGAGTGTGACTAGATGCACAGTTAATCACCACCTGTGCTGCAGTTTTTCCATCATTGAAAACCCACGCCTTTCACTAAGCAATATCTCTATACAAAAGCATAGCATATCTACTGCATAATCAGTAAAATTTACTGACAAATGTAAATATAACCAAGAATATAAGTAGAATACAGACTAATGCTGGCCACTATACAAAAAATCGGCCAAACTCATTTTTGAAAAAGGAACAATCGGCTGTGAGAGCAAACGATAGTGCCATCACATAATGACCGATAAATCGCTCAATGGACATACATGAATCAGTTTTTTGTTAGTTTTTTCACATATACCTAGTGCAAACAGTTTGGACGGAAAACACATTAAACGCATACTAGCTCATTATGAAATACTCACCTTGGAACGAAGATCCGACCGGGCTGCTCAGTTCCCTCTGAGGGAGCAGACATCTTCCCTCAGATCTTGCTTCCGGGTACGCGGCTCCGGCGCTGCGACTGGCCGGAGCCGCGAGACGTCACTCCCGCGCATGCGTGCAGGAGCCCGTCTTTCCGGCAAGGGCCGGCGCCATGCCGGGACATCACGACACATGGGCCGGAACATCACGGCGCATGCGCCATGCACGTCGCAGCTACTTGCAGGGGGAATATCTCCAAAACCGTACAGGTTTAGGAGATATTAATTTTACTTATTTTAGGCTTACCTGTAGGTAAAAATCCCTTTAAAGGGTATACAACGGCTACATACAAGCCTCCTGCATCTATCCCTACCTTGCAAATGTCCTTCGTTTAAGCACTAGCAGCTCTGTAAAACTCTGAAATCAGTGGGTTACTCTCTTTGCTGGAACTCGGTGGGTGGAGTTGTGATGTCACAAGCCTCCCCACCCACCTCTATACTGAGAGATTGAGGAGGGAGGGAGAGGGGAGTGTAAAACTTTCTCTGCTGTGTGAAGGAGATAAGCAAATTGCTTGTCACTCACAGAGCATGGGGCTGATTGTCTGTGTATTTCCCTGTTAGTTGGACTTTCTCTTCCTGAAAAAAGATAAGGTCATTACTCACAGTTGGATTAACTCTTTCTGACAAGACTGGGCACAGATGACATGACATGCTATATTTTACCAGGCAGAATTATTATTATTTTCTTTTTTTCGGGTTTACATCCACTTTATATTGTACATTGAACTTATTTGCACTTGGTTTTGTCCCATGATAATTTGATTCAAACAAAGTTTTTGCATAGAATTCACTATACGACCCAGAGACTGCACAGAAATTTATCAACATCGTTACCCTGATTGCTCCTGATGCCATTCTACTGTTGGTACCTATTTTCATATGTTCTGGTCCTTCCCTAGGCTGGCACAGTTTTGGGTGGAGGTGTTTGAGTGTATTAATGCCCGTTTACAGTTGACCCTGCCATTAGCACTATTAGGCATCCATGATGATGAGGAGAGGCCTTGCTATAACACAATTCTGTTCTCTTTCTTACTGTATTATGCCAAAAAGGAAATACTTGGTGGATGGATTTCCCCCACCCTCTACAATGGCCTCATGGGAATCTTCCATTGATACTGTGTTACCCATGTACAAATTGGCGTACATTGGCAGGGGGTGCCCTAAGAAATATGAGCCATGGACTGCGCAATGTTGTTTCTTCTGTGCAGATCCTTGGCTGCTTTATCCTAGTGTTTGAATTAAGCATTCTTATAATGCGGGCAGACCCCCCATGTAGAAAGCTTGTATTCTAGTTTTTGGTTCGCTACTTATCTGCTTGTAACCTATTTGTCATGCGTAGTATGTGGATATTGTTCCCTGGTTACTACCTCACCACATTGTATTGCATTGTCATGTAATCTGTGCTTATTGTATCATGCCATTTTTTAGTAAAGACCAATTCTGGTTGTTAAAAAAAAGGTACAAAATGTTATGCACGGTTGGAGTTTAGAGCTGAAAGCAATTGTTACTGGATTTGGGTTTTTTTTCTATATTATGGGATGAGAGGTATCTGAGGGAATGTTGCATTCATTATAGATATTTCTGGGCATTTTTTATCTCAGATTGTATGAAGACACCTTGATATGTAACAATGCAGTTTCATTTTGGCTTATGAAATGTTTGTTACGCTAGTGTAAATTTTGCTGTGTTATTATCAGAGCTACATGTATGCCTTATTTTGAGGTTTTGGTTAAGGGGTTAGGTTTGTGTTTAGGATTAACATTAGACTGGTTTTGGTCTAGTTGGGGTTCTTAGGTTAAGTGTTGGGTTTCAGGTAAGATTTAGGGACACGGGTTAACAACTAGAGATGACTGACAAAGGAACAATGCCCTCTGGTGTTTGGAAGTTTTGTACCCAAAACTCACTCTGCCAAAGCAAAACTTTGTTCTGTGAATTAAACAAAATCTTCAAAGTGAATAATTAGGAGCTTTGTTTGCTTTTTTCATCTCTGTGGCCAATGTCCTTGATGAAAACGTAAGATTATACTTAAGATTTTTACTTTTGTAGCACTACCCCGTAGGAGTTTCAGATGAAAGGGATCCCCCACTCCTGCATAGCCAAGCACACCAAATTTTCACATGAAGCCAGAGTCAGAGAACAGTCCGAAGCTTTGTTTCTGTTATTTATTAGAGGGATAATAACTTTGATAGGGATGGAAGGTTGTGGGGGGCCCACTTGACTTCAACAACTTCAGGGACAACTTCCTATATACATCTATATACAGTCTATTCTCCTCTTTCCTCCTGCACAAACACTTGCTGGCTCCAGATGAATCACTCCTTGAAATGATCTGACAGGCTCCCAGTCAGATTTAGCAACAACCCTTTACAGCCAGGAGCTCGCAGCCTCTTTAAGTGTAGTTCAGATAAAGTGAAACAGCATGTCATTTCTCCTCTGTGGCCACTGATTCCAGCACAACCTCTTCAGGCACTGCCAACCCACCTGGCTGAAGCTGTACCTTACACCAGCCCTCTTGGCTGTCTCTACATCAGTCCACCTGACTGACTCTTCACCAGCCCACCCGGCTGACTCTCAGGAGATCTCTCAGGGAAAGGCCTGAAGACTTAAGCACACCGCTGTTCCTAAGGGAGACTGACTACATGTGGCAGTCTCCCCCATTTGTTAGTCCCCACATTGCTGCTCTACTCACTCTGCCCTCCCTTGCTCCCGTGCTTCCAGGAAAGACTTCCTCCCCTGTGTTTTGGCAGGATCCTTCCAGCACCTGAGTCCCAGCCCAAGGCAGGACACCCCCACAGACTAGGGGCACCCCTGAGTGCCACCAACAGCCTCCTCAACACTGAATCTCCATCTCCCACCTGACTGCCCCTGCTCGCATGGCCCATGTCTATATATGAGGTGAACTCAGTCCCCTGCCAGCTACTATGACTGGAGATTGGCTGAGGCCTCATAACTATTCAGGCAGCTCCTCCTAACCCCCACCCTCTAGTTCTAGAAGATTCTCCAACCTTCTAAATCAGGAGGAGGCATCCAGCCCTAAACTCTGATAAACCCAGACCCAATTAAGATTCACAAGCTTAAATGTAAGGCAGACTATGGTTTTCCTACACTCACTCCTAGCACACATTAGAGGGTGCTACACCTTTTTAAATGGATGGGAAGACAGTAAAGCATATAAGCAATAAGTGGTAAAAAGAAAATATAGAAACATATTTATTCAGATTTTTTTTTTTTTTTTTTTGCAATGCATCATTAGAGCCTAGATCTGATTAATCTTGATTAGGTGAGCTTGTTTGTTCATGTGCAGTCAGCCCTCAATGATTTCTATGGCCTTCAGCACCACAACTGACTGCAGCAGTCAATATAGGTAGTGCCCTGGAGAATTAAGGGAAGGTGGCTGTCTAATATAACTTGATGCAAAGTTTACCTTTTTCTCAGGGAACTTACATCATCAGTCATAGAAAGAGCTGGGCAACTTACAAAGCATAGCTGCATGACCTGAGAAGGAAAAGAGTCAGATGGTTATACTAGATATCCCTGTACTGTTATCTTGCACTTAACTATGTGACAACTCTTGGCCTCTGAAAAAAACAGAGGAAACAGCCTCTGCACTACAAATGCCAGCCTGCTCACCTCTACTGCTACCTCTCTCTTCCTCACCACCTTAGACATTTTTATTTTGTGTGGAGGGTACACTGTTTAAAAGTAAAACAGTAAGGTTAAAACAGGCCTTGATGCTTCTTCACAATGCAGCTTTCTGTGCAGACTGTGGAAAAAGATTGTCAACTATTTTAAACAGTGTTTTGGCAACAAAGGCCTATTAGTTTCATAAATGCAACTTTCTGGAGAATGACTGTGGATATAGATAGTCAACTCCTGGGATTTTAACAGCTTTAAACAAATCCTCCTATATACCTTCAAATTTAGCACAGCTGGCTATAGCTGGATCATGGGACTAAAACCTGTTCTGTGAAACAAACCTTTTTTTTCCATAAATAAGTGTGGCTTTAGTACACTGTCAGAAAATAAATTCTCTGGTTATGGGGCCAAAAAAAACAAACAATTTTTCTATATATTTTAATGCAGTAAATATGGAAATGTTAGCACCTGGCAATAAAATGTCAGTACCTCTGTAAAAACAGGCCTATTTTTATTTTGTCAAAAAGTGTAGCTTGGATTACACTGAATTAGGCAATATACAGGGTGGGCCATTTATATGGATACACCTTAATAAAATGGGAATGGTTGGTGATATTAACTTCCTGTTTGTGGCACATTAGTATATGTGAGGGGGGAAACTTTTCAAGATGGGTGGTGACCATGGCGGCCATTTTGAAGTCGGCCATTTTGAATCCAACTTTTGTTTTTTCAATAGGAAGAGGGTCATGTGACACATCAAACTTATTGGGAATTTCACAAGAAAAACAATGGTGTGCTTGGTTTTAACCACTTCAGCCCCGGAAGGATTTCCAGCTTTAGGACCGGAGCCCTTTTTGCGATTCAGCGCTGCGTCGGTTTAACTGACAATTGCGCGGTCGTGCGGCGTTGTACCCAAACGAAATTTGCGTCCTTTTTTTCCCACAAATAGAGCTTTCTTTTGGTGGTATTTGATCATGGTAAGGGTAAAATAATTCCACATAGGTATATTTACCGGGT